>JABTTQ020001990.1:0-258263 GCA_016081115.2 Rehmannia glutinosa
GGCTTGACAACATTGTCAATCCTCTTGTGGCTCTTGGAAAGGTCATCTCCGAAGAAGACAAGGTGACCAAGGTATTAAGCGCCCTTCCCGGCTCATGGTCCGAAAAGGTGACGGCAATCACGGAAGCTCAAAATCTTGAGACACTCAAGTTTGATGAGCTCATTGGGAATCTCCTCATTTATGAAGTATATCTCAAGGAGAGGAAAAATTCTCAACCATCCACCTCTAAATCGGGTACGCAAAATATTATTAAAGGCTTAGCATCTTCTTCTAATAATGTTTATTATGCTAGTGATGAGGATGATGAAGAAACGGCGGCTCTTGTTAGAAAATTTGTAAACAAAAATAAAGCAAGAAAGCCAAGAGACAATTCTTGCTTCAAATGCGGAAAATCCGAGCACTACATAGCCGATTGCCCAAAATTAGCGGAAGAGGAACAAAATCCGAAAAAGAAGGCGTTAAATGCGGACGTCAAAACTTGGGATGAATTACTTGAAACAACCGACGAGGAAGGAGAATCCGAACATGGTCTTATGGCCATAGACGATGAAAATACCGAGGTACACTCTAATGCTTCATCTTCTTCCCTAGTTGATGAATTACAATGTGATTTTGATGAATTGCAAAATGAGTTTCAAAATTTGATTGTTAAATACAAGAATTTGAAAAAGGAGCATAAAGAGCTTAAACTAGAAAAGGATAAATTATTTACTTCTTATGACTCTCTTGATAAAGCTCATGCTATTACTCTTACTATGGTCCGTACTCTTGAAACCGAAAAACAAACGCTCACAAATGATATTGAAAATTTGAAAAAGGATGTGCATCGATTCAATTTAAGTACGGATAAAGTCACAAAAATTTTAGATGCACAAAGAGGTGAGCATTCTAAATTAGGACTTGTTATAAACCTTTTCAAAATGCTTTTAAGAAAAAGACCAAGGTCCAACCTTTGTACGTCTTTAGTAGTCCTCGTATTATTACTTGTTTTTATTGTGGTAAGAATGGACACTATGCTAGCAATTGTAAATTGAAGAATAATTTTAGCTATTATTGGAGACCTAAAGGTCTCAAGGCTAACCCCATGGACCCCAAAATTATAGGGTACCTAAAAATAATTCCTTTGTAGGTTATAGGGGCTATAACAACAATAGAAGATTCAAAATGGCTCGTGGACAGCGGATGTTCACGCCATATGACCGGGAAGAGAAAACTTTTTACCAACATCAAGCTCCAAGAAGAGGGTATGGTCATGTTCGGCAATGGCAAAGGAAGAATTCTTGGAAATGGAGAAATTGGTAACTCTTCTTTCTCTCTTAGTAATGTTCTTTTAGTTGAAGGGCTTAAGTTCAATTTGATAAGTGTTAGCCAACTTTGTGATTCAAATTATAATGTTGTTTTTAATAAAGAAAAATACCTTATTTCCAAAAATGATAAAATTATTTGTGAAGCAATTAGAAAAGGCAATCTTTACAAAATTTGTACAAGTGATTTGGTTAGTCAAAATGTTTCTTGTCTTGTCTCCAATAATGATTTAACTAGCTTATGGCATAGGCGACTTGGACATGTTGGATACAAAAATTTGCAAACTATTTACAAAAACCAACATGTAAAAGGACTACCCAAATTGAATTTTGAAAATCTTGGCTTATGTGACACTTGTCAAAAGAACAAATTAGTTAAGAGTAGTTTTAAGCCCAAAAATGAAATTTCCACTACCAAACCCCTACAAATGCTTCATCTTGATTTGCATGGGGATATTGGTACGGCAAGTCTAAGTGGAAAACATTACACTTTTGTTATAGTTGATGATTTTTCTAGATATACTTGTGCTCTATTTCTTACAAATAAAAGCGATGCCGTTAATGAGTTTGTTAAGTTGTGTAGACTCATTGAAAATGAAAAGGAAGATACTATTAAGTCCATTCGAAGTGATCGAGGTGGAGAATTTGACAGCGAATTTAGAGTCTTTTGTGAAACCAAGGGATATAGTCATAATTTCTCGGCTCCAAGGACACCTCAACAAAATGGAGTAGTCGAAAGGAAGAATCGGACACTTCAAGAAATGAGTCGGTCCATGCTCAATGAATTTTCACTTCCAAAATATTTTTGGGCCGAAGCCGTAAGTACCGCTTGCTATGTCATTAATCGAGTTTATATTCGTCCTAAAATGAATAAAACTCCATATGAGCTTTGGAAAGGAAGAATTCCAAATATTAGTTATTTCAAAATATTTGGATGTAAATGTTTTATTTTGAATACTAAGGATCAATTAGACAAACTTGATCCTAAGGCCGATGAAGGAATATTTATGGGGTATTCAATCAAGAGCAAAGCATATCGGGTTTATAATAAGACTAGTGGGGTTGTTGAAGAATCTATCCATGTCAAATTCAATGAAGCTTCGGGTGTTGAAAGGATACCCAATGATGAAAGTGATGAAGAGGATATCGTTGAAACCATTGTTCAAGATGAAACTCAAAATGATCAACCTTCAAGCACAAATGTTCCTCAAGAAGATAAAGGTGATACTTCTAATCTTCCCGTAGCATTGAAATTTAAGGGAGATCACCCAAAAGATCTTATTATTGGTGATCCCCTTGATAAAGTAATGACTCGAGGAAAATTTGCCGAGAAAGTTCTTATATCTCAAAAAGAGCCTAAAAATGCTAAGGAAGCTATTGAAGACGAGGATTGGTTTTTAGAGATGCAAGAGGAGTTGAATCAATTTGAAAGGAATGATGTATGGGAATTAGTACCTTGTCCTCCATCTCAAACAATTATTGGTACAAAATGGGTATTTCGGAACAAGCTCGATGACCAATGCAATATTGTACGAAACAAAGCAAGGTTAGTAGCTCAAGGTTATTGTCAAGAAGAAGGTATTGATTATGATGAACATTTGCACCCGTAGCACGTTTAGAAGCTATTCGTATTTTACTTGCCTATTCTTGTTTTAAAAATTTCAAGCTTTACCAAATGGATGTAAAATCCGCATTTTTAAATGGTATTATTCAAGAAGAAGTCTATGTAAAACAACCTCCGGGGTTTGAAAATTTTTCTAGGCCTAATGATGTTTATAGACTTAAAAGGCCTTATATGGTTTGAAACAAGCACCCGTGCATGGTATGATAGACTTAGCTCTTTTCTTTTGCAAAATGGTTTTACAAGAGGTAAAGTTGACACTACTCTCTTTGTTTTTGAAAAAGGGCAAGATTGCTTATTAGTGCAAATTTATGTTGATGATATTATCTTTGGTGCTACTAATGAATCCTTGTGCAAGAAATTTTCTAAGTTAATGCAAGGTGAATTTCAAATGAGCATGATGGGGGAGCTCAACTTCTTCCTTGGACTTCAAATCAAGCAATGCCAAGAAGGAATTTATATTTCTCAATCAAAATATACAAAGGAGCTTTTGAAGAAATTTGGCATTGAAGAAGGAAGAACCGTCTCTACCCCAATGGCAACAAATGTCAAGATTGACAAAGATGAAAAAGGCAAGTCGGTTGATGAATCCAAATATAGAGGTATAATTGGTAGTTTACTTTATTTAACCGCAAGTAGACCGGACATTCTTCATGCCGTATGCCTATGTGATCGTTTTCAAAGCAATCCCAAAGAATCTCATATGAGTGCCGTTAAAAGGATTTTTCGATATTTGAAAGGCACTATCCAATATGGTTTATTCTATCCAAAGAATGAAAATTTTTCTCTTAAAGGTTATAGTGATTCGGACTATGCGGGAAATATTGATGATCGGAAAAGTACTTAGGATCATGTCAATTTTTAGGCGATTGCCTAGTATCTTGGTTTTCAAAGAAACAAAATTGTGTTTCACTTTCAACGGCCGAAGCCGAATATATTTCTGTGGAATTTTGTTGTACACAACTTCTTTGGATGAAACAAACTTTAGCGGATTATAAATGTTCTTTTGAAAATGTTCCTATCTTTTGTGATAACATATCCGCTATAAATATTGCGCAAAATCCGGTTCATCATAACCGTACTAAACATATTGAGATTCGACATCATTTTCTAAGGGATTGTGTCTCAAAACGAAAAATTGAGATATCTTTTGTACCATCTCAAGATCAATTAGCAGACATTTTTACAAAACCGCTATCTTCCGAGACTTTTGCATCGATACGAGCTCGGTTAGGCATAATGCATATTGAATGAGGCTTACGTTTGCATTTTGCACGTTTTTTTTAAAACTTAGGGGCGAAAAATCGGATTTTTGGTTGAAAATTCGGATTTTGGAAAAACTGACAGACAGTTGGCTGAAAGGGTTGAGGGCAACCGGTCGCCCTCAACGTCGACCGGTCGCCCTAAGCATAAAATTGGATTAAAATGGTTCTGTCTTCAGCATTCACAACTTTAACATATTTTGGCCATTTTTCGTCCCCTTTGCCAAATTTTCATATATTTCATTCAAAAATGGTTTTCATGCATCTTTTTCACAACATGAATATTATATATCATGATTATCATCATTATGACTCATCTTTTCCGATCAAATGGTAAGAATTCTACTCCATTTGCTCAATTGGGTTGAACCCTTGATTTTTTGACTTGTTTGCAAAATTCTTGATTCTAGTTTCATATGAATGTGATGAGCTTAATATTTATGATGTATTTGCACTGAATTGGTGATGAAAATTTTTGGCTTAAATGAATTTCAAAGGCGTTATATACTTCTAGTTTTATTCGACGCACGCCAAGTGTTCGACAAAATGTTTCAATGAAAAATTCATCACCTACGTGATTCTCTCGATTTGAAAAGTCATATAAGTTTATAGAGATCATGTTTTATCAATCAAATGAGCTTTTGCAAGTCAATTGATCAACTTTTCCCTTTTATTTGGAATTTAAGCTTCAATTTTCAATAAGCTCGATAAATCGATAAATTTGCGCACTTTGATATGAATATATGATGTTTTTATCGTGCTAACATTCTTTTTGATGATTCCAAAGGGGGAGAAACAGGAAAAATGCTCATACGCTCAAAGAATCGAAAATAAGCTTGCAAGAAAAGCTATAAGCTAGGGCTCTTGAAAGCCATAAGCTGTGAACAATGCTTAGTCCATTTGATGTATTGTGGACTTTTATGCTTGACTAATGATGTTTTGTGACAAGGGGAGCTTATAAGCTCATGGAATTCAAGCTTAAGTTGTGAAAGCTAAGCTTTTAGCTTTTAGTTGTTGCTTGTATACTTGTTCTTTATATGCATGATGATAGGGGGAGCTTGTGCAAAAATGATTTTAAAAAATCTTTGCTCCTATGCTTGTGTGCTTGTACTTATGATGTATCTTGTTTGGAATTGATTGTTGTTTTAAGACCGAAAAATTTGTTTTGTTATAAAATCGACCTTCTAAAATTGTTTTGGTTTGTAATCATCAAAAAGGGGGAGTTTGTTAGATAAATGTTTTTATCAAGATTTTGATGATTTTGTTTTAATAGGTTTTTATACCAAAACAATATTTTTATATGTTGTCCAAATACTCCTAAATGATTTAAAATATTTTTACTAATTTTTGGAGTATTTCTTAGAGTTTTTAATTTGATAAAAATTGGACAACACTTTTGATGGTTTTGTTTAAATTGGTTTTTACACCAAAACTATGTTTATAAATGTTGTCTAAATACTCCCAAATAATTTAAAATGTTTTTACTAATTTTTGGAGTATTTCTTGAAGTTTATTTTTGAAAAAATCGGACAACATTTCAAAGGGGAGGTCGGCCAGCCGCCCAAAGTGGTCGGCAATTGCACCTGAAGATTAGAAACTCGAAACAGAACTTACAGGTCTTGAAAAAAGAGGGAGGGGACCGGTCGAGGGTGAGGTCGCCCAGGGTCGCACCCTAGGCGACCGGCCGCACCCCACCTCGACCGGCCGCACCCCGCAACCCCTACCTAGATCGCACTATTTTTTTCAAACGGTCGAAACCTTAAACAGGGCAACCGGTCGCCCTATGTTATTTTTTGACAGCAAAATTCCAACCGTTGCAATCTGTGACAACAAGATTTGCTTTTCAATTTTGTACAATATTTCTACATCTTGTGATCTTCTTTTTGTAGACAAAAGTGAAGATAGAGGAGCCTATGTTGGGAGCCTATGTTGGTGAAGCTTCCCTATAAACAGAGGATGAATTGAAGACACAAGACACAACACAAACAAGCAAAATACACAACAAGAAATCTGCAAATTGTTCAAGCTTTCATTTTTTCATTCTTGTTGTAATAGCCTAAGTACTTTCACTTGCACATCTTTGAGGTCTAGGCTTTTTGATTCTTGATTACACTTGCACTCAATCTTTGTATTGGTTTCATAGAGTTGTAATCTTGAATTTTGTCCATCATTCAACACAAGACATCCTTGTGAGTATTCTTGTGGTAAGAATACACTTGGGTGATTTAGGTGATAGGTGTTTGAAGAGTGTGGTACTCTTCAAAGGTGGTGAAGGAAGATTGTGGTAATCTCTTGAAGGTGTTGTAAGAGGATTGTGGTGATCCTCAAGGTGTTGTATTAATTGTGGTAATTAATAAAATCTTTTTCTTTTTGAAATCCATCCAGGAGATCTTTGGGGTGGTAGAGGATTAGGCCCTAGGTGGGTTGAACCTCTTTAAATCAACGAGTCTTTGTTTAATTTCCGTATTTACATTCTTGTCATTTACTTGTTGATTTGAAAAAGAGGGTGATTTGCGAAAAATCGGCATAATCTATTCACCCCCCCTCTAGATTATCGTAGCCACTTGGACTAACAATCACAGTTTTGAACAATCAGCTTAGTCTTATTTGTGCATAAAGGTTTGAGGAAATCTAAATGTTCCAAAACTTTAGAAGAAGCATGTCCGAGTTTGGCGTGCCACAAATCAAAACTGGAATTATAGGAAATAAAAGAGGATTGAACGAATTGAGCCTAAGTGGGAATATCATAGGGAAACTTGGGATTTAAAATGTGCAACCATCCAATAACTCTTTCCACTGCTGCCACTTCTTTAGTCTGCAGGTCCTGTAGGAGACAATAGGATGGATAGAACACACACTTCAAGTTAGAAGATTGAGCGAGTTGAGCAACTGACAAGAGATTAAATTTGAAAGAAGGAACCAATAAAACATTAGTGAGAATGAGTTTACTATTTAGAGTGACATGACCAGCATGAGTAACATGTTTGGAGGATCCATCAGGTAAGAAAACTGCGGCACTGCAATTTTGAGGCTTTATATGTGACATGAGTGCTTTGTATGTGCACATATGTTTGCTGGCACCCGTATCCAGAATCCATGAGCCTTGCTCAATCACATCAAAAACAGATAGAGCATAACAATAGTCAGAGATAAATTCTTTACCTGCGTATTCAACAAAATGAGCATGTGACTGTCCAGTGTCTTTATTAACATTTCCAGGTGAAGCATTTGGCTGAGTATTCAGCAATTTTGCAAGTTCATGCTCTATCAAGTGTGAGATATCAGTCAAATTGACATCCTTCATGACAGTATCTGAAGATCCTTTCCCTCCTGGTCCAGTGGTTGCCTCACACATGTAGGCCTGAGGGTCTAGCTCTTTGCTCCTTCAGTTTTATGTACCAATCCGGTGTTCCGTGCAATTTAAAACATTTCTTCACTTCATGTCCCTGTATCGGACAATGCTCACATATGAGTTTAGCTCTTTCTTCTTTTGTACTCCTATAATTCCCTCCGCCTCTACCTCCAATCCAAATTGTACCTCCAGTAGTATTCCTTTGAAAATTTCCACGACCTGACCTAAGCACTCTAGTGTGCATAGCAGCATTACCATCAACTTTTGGAAAACTCAATTGAATAGATCTCTATTTTTCCACTTGCAAAATCATAGACTACACGCGATTTACAGTAGGTAATGGATCTAAAAGCAACAATGGACTTCGAATATTTTCAAAACTATCATTTAACCCCATCGAAAATTGCATAAGCTTCGTATTGACATCGATTTCTGCAAGTAAATTGCTCACACCACATGTACATGGAGGTAGGGTAACCAAACTATTATACTCATCCCAAAGCCTTTTCAACTTAGTGAAATATATCACCGCATTATCACTTCCTTGTCGAATAGTAGTAATTTGCTTTTGTAATTGATATAAGAGAGGTCCATTACTTTCAGCAAAACGCTCTGCGATATCTTGCCATAATTCATGGGCACAATTAGCATATAAGAAGGCATCAACAATATCATTGGATAAGCAATTCAAAATCCAACTAGTTACCATGTAATCAACCTTTTTCCATAGCTCGTAGTTTTCAAAATTTTCTTCCGGTGCTACTGTCTTTCCATTAATCAAATATAGTTTGTTCTTTGCACCGAGCGCAATTCTCTGATCTATTCCAACTCAAATAATTATTACCGATAAATGTGTTAATACCAAAGACTAAGCCTGGATGATCCGATCCATACAATTTGGAAGGATCATCGTCATGAAAGCGGTGAGTTGATTTGCAAAATTGGTGGTACTTGGTCATCATCTTTCTTTGCAATAACAATCTTATTCCAAGCTGCATTTCGTGCCATAGATTCCCAAGGATCGCAACTCAGCTAAGCTCTGCTACCATGTTGTAAAAGTGAAGAACAAAAGGGAAAGGTGAAGTTTTGGTAATTTTCATTATTTTCGTCTGATACAAAAACGCTTATGGCTCAGAAGCTAATCCTAAAAACAGCCTAGGCAAGTGCACCTATCGTTTATAGCAAAGCTAAGTGAGTATCGAGTGTCATTCCCACGAGGACTATGATTACTAGTAATTACCATCTTTTTATTATCTAGCCTACAAATTCGCCAAATAGTTTGTTGAAAAATAAAAATAAAATGAAAGTGTTCGCCAAAATATTAATCTCAATACTGCAAGTGTACAGCGTATTTTATAGGATAATGACAAGCAAGGTCATATTCCTTAAGGATTGAATACGAAACACTTAGACTGTAATAACATCGTATTCTAATTTTATTGAAGCAACCGAAAATCAAGAGTTTTATAAACAAATAAAAATAAAATAAGTAAATCTGTAAAAATCCGAACTCCACAAGTCTTTTCAACAAATACGAAAGCAACCATAGGCACATAATCTCAACATGTTTCTTCAATATTAAATTCAATCAATGTTTATCAAAACCAATTCATGTGTTTCTATGGGTTCAATTCCTATACTAGTTTATTCCCCCTCCTGAAGCAAGTAAATAGTAGATTAATACCAATTGCTAGCATCCTTACTCAACAATTAATATTAACTCCCAACAGATCTGTAAATTGAATGACTCCCCACAAACAGTTATAAGCCTCCCGACTCTACACCCGTTTATGTTTGAACTCGATTTCGATTTTTGTTAGAACTCATATCCCGAATTATGGATTAACAAATATGACATGCAAATTATTGGCCAAATAATCTACAAGAAAGTAAGCACTCGAATTCATATAATAGAATACATAAATCAATTAATAAAATAATCAATCAAGTTTAACATGAATCCACAGTTTTTATTATGCCCTAGAATCAGAAAGATTAGCCCAACATATTTGATAACAAATTCATAGACAAAGTTGAAATCAAATAGTTTGACATTGTATTAGTACAAATAAGAGATCTAAACTAAGAAAGAGAACCCCTTCTTGTTAGGATGGATCCTCCTTCCAAGTCTTCGAAACCTTGTGCTTCCGTAGATGTGAAAGGCCTTGTGGTGTTCTTCGTAACCTAGGCCTCCTCTCTCAGAAGACCTTTGATTTGTGTAATCCTGTGTATTGTATGTTGTATGAATGGTATAAGATGTTCTATATCCGTGCAAGGCCTTGGTCCCTTTATATAGGTGCTTGGAGAGATCACTGGTAGAGTGACAAGATTAGGACTAAATTTAGCCGACAGACAAATCACACGACCATGTGCAAGTCACTCGATTGGGTTGTGCGATCGGTTTTTTCTCCTGGGTCTCATGAAAGTTGTAGCTCTTTCTCTTAGCTTTCCATATCTACTTGAATCAGCTCAATATCAATTTTGTAGAGAAGGTTATGGCCAAATTACTAAACCCTACCAGTGTTGAAAATTGTTGGCACGTTTGGACGTTATCGAAAGAAATTCCCTTTTGTTCAACCGTCCATGCTTCTTTCCTTCACATCTTTGCTCGTACCTTGGATTTGGACATATTATTTGGAACGTGCTATCGCCTTTTGTCCAATTTAGCTCAATTTTCTGTAAAATATATCCAAAAGTACGCAGCTTCACGCCCAACAAAAGAAACCAACAAAAACACACTAAATATACATGCAAATGTATCAATTATATTAAAATAAGCCCTCAAATTTAATCTCTTGTCAGTTGCTCAACTCGCTCAATCTTCTAACTTGAAGTGTGTGTTCTATCCATCCTATTGTCTCCTACAGGACCTGCAGACTAAAGAAGTGGCAGCAGTGGAAAGAGTTATTGGATGGTTGCACATTTTAAATCCCAAGTTTCCCTATGATATTCCCACTTAGGCTCAATTCGTTCAATCCTCTTTTATTATCAAGAAGTCATGAATCACAAGTTCGGCATAAATAATCTTTATGGTACTTGACATCGCGACTCACAAGTAAGTAGTGTATCATTCATCTCTCAATGTGTATGGAAAGTGCATGTGCTCAACATCAATTCAATGAGTGTAGAACTACCATAGACTTGCAAATCGTCTAACATATCTACCACTTTAGTGTGCATAACTTAAGAATCAAAAAAGGTTTTTCAATTTGTTGTAATTTAGGCTCTTTAGTAAGGGTGGGGAAAATTTGGATTAAGTAACTTGACTTGAGCAAATAGAATTCAAGTGCACATACTTGCAACTCACCAACCCAATTTCATCTAAAAATCATTCTTTCAAGATTTTGTTTTTCAACTCAACTCACCATTTTTTCTCCTTTTTCATTCCTAGGACTTTTTGCCTTTTTTCGTTTCTTTTTCCTTAGCTTCAAGCTCTCAATTTCTCGAAATTTCTAGAATTTTTTTCTTTTTTTCTTTATTTTGCTCGATTTTTCTCTTTCTTTTTTAGAGATTCTTCTTTCTTTTTAAGCTTCATTATTCTTTAATTTACCTATGCACTGCTCATCCCTCGTTCTTTTGCCAACTTTCTCTCTTTTTCACAATTTCACCACATCTCCCCCAAACTATTCATTTTCTATAAGCTCAAGTAGTTTTAGGGATAAAAATCATCTTTCAATTTTAAAGATCAAAATGTGGCTGACAATAAAATGTTAAGGCTCAAAGTGGCTAACTAGGGAATCATGAGTTCATATGTAGGCTTTTTAGGCTAAGTAGGCTAAAACAAAGATGGCCTTAAATCATTTTCAAAAATTGCACACACACATAGTTTCAATGAAGATACCAAAGCAAGTTCTAGATTTCTAACATTCATGAATGACACACTTAAGAAAAAAAATAAGACTGCATAAGATAAAAGCAGTTATAGGCACAAAATCTCACAGGTTTATTTTTCGCATCATGCTCAAATATCCAATTTTTTTAACTAATGCCAAACAAGTAAAAAATATCTTCTCAACCATTCATCATATTATTCACAAAAGTATTTCATCTCATAAAATCAAATGATTATAGTAAAATCATACGAAAGTTTTTTTTGTATTGTTTTTGAATTTTTGGATCCTAAATCACACAAAAGAAATTAGACGTGTTAAAACGATCAACGTGCTATATTAGAAAAACAAAAAAATCGAAAATTTCAATTTATTTATTTTTTGTGCAAATTTTATGCTCTACATGCAATCCTAAATGCAATGCAATAATGCAATAGTACTTATTTACGTATTCTTGACAACCCCCCAAACTTAAAATATGCTTCGTCCCGAACGTATGATGAAATTATCAAAAGAAAGAGGAATGCATAAAAAGTACTTACCTGGATCGTTCACACGGCTGGGCCGTGTAGCCCTAGGCGTGGCTTCTATTTTGCTGCTATCTCCAGCCACACAACAGTGTGCAGCTCACACGGCCAACCCGTGTGGCTGGTCTCTGTGGTGCGGGTCGCACGGCCCGTGTGGGATGTTCACATGGTCGTGTGAATTTTATTTTTTAACCCAGAGTTTGTTGCAATGCCTCTTGGGTTGCTTCCCACAAAGCGCTAAGTTTTACTTCTTCAGCCATACGTCAGATTTTTAACATCACTTTTGCTGAACTGTGTCGGTTGAAATCCTTGGGCCCTCATATTCTATACCATCCATCAGACGAATGGCGTTACACTATTTTCTCAGATTAAGTTTAGTATCGCATGGGGATTTGCCCTTTTGATGTTGGCCTCCCACTGCAGTAGCAATTTGGGCTACTTGTGTCTCCAAAGATTTCAGTCTCGCATTCAACAAAAACAATGTTAGAAAAAAGCAATAAAAAATTATTTACAAAAGAAAAAAAATGGAACAAATAGAAAAATATTTACAAAAAATGAAAAAAAAAATTATTCACAAAATTTTGCTTCAATTAAGATTGAACTACTTATTACTATATCTAAGTTGAATCTTTCAATCCCCGGCAACGACGCCAAAAACTTGTTCGCTAAAAATTTGATCTCAATACTGCAAGTGTACAACGTAGTTTATAGGATAGTGGCAAGCAAGGTCGTATTCCTCAGGGATTGAATACGAAACACTTAGGCTATAATAACATCATATTCCAATTTTATTGAAGCAACCAAAAATCAAGAGTTTTATAAACAAATATAAAATAAAATAAGTAATTCTGTAAAAACCCGAACTCCACAAGTCTTTTCAAAAAATACGAAAGCAACCCTAGGCACATAATCTCAACATGTTTCCTCAATATTAAATCTAATCAATGTTTATCAAAACCAAATTCATGTGTTTCTATGGGTTCAATTCCTATACTAGTTTATTCCCCCTCTCGAAACAAATAAACAGTAGATTAATACTAATTTCCCAACAATAAAAACTAACTCCCAACAGATCTGTGAATTGAATGACTCCCCACAAACAGTTATAAGCCTCCAAACTCTATACCCGTTTATGTCTGAACTCGATTTCCATTTTTGTTAGAACCCATCTCTCGAATTATGGACTGATTGTAGGTCCCAAGGGGTGTAAGTAAGGTTTAGAAGGGGGGGATTGAATAAACCTTACCAACTTTTCGATTTTAGTCCTTTTAAAATATTACAGAGTTAACACAAACAACTAAGTCCTTGAGGGACAACTAAGTTGGTTATTCAGTAGAGTTAGCCACTTAACAGACTCGATAGAGCTGTTGATAGAATAACTCAACTGTTTAACCTGAAACTTAACTTGGCTGTGTTGAGTTTTTCAGCGGAAGACTTAACACCCTTTGATTTTAAACTTGTTTTAACACTTGATTTTAGCACTTAGTTATTAATCAATTAGATAGCAATTTATCAGCAGATATAAATAACTATGCAGAGATAAAAGTGCTGAAATGTAAATGATACAAATAATTTTTATAGAGGTTCGAAGATGAGGTAATTCTTCTAATCCTCTATTCTCCAACTCTGGAGGAATCCACTAAGTAATGATCGAGTTCACAAAGTGGTTATCGGTCTAGAGACAAGTCTTGATCACACGGTGACTTGCTCATTGGACTCGATCTAGAGATGCCTTGGTCACAGGTGGCTTCTTGTCCAACTCGAGAACTTCTTCAAAGGGCGGTTGCCTTGCTACTTTGACTCACTTTCTCAAGCTTCTTGGATTTGATCACGAAGTCCTCCAATAACTTCTTGGTTCGACCTTGAACCTTCCTACAATCCTCCTTGGAAAGTAGACCCCTTTTGATTCTTCAAAAGTTTCCTCTTCAACGATTTGAAGTTATCTTTCCTTCTGACATTGTGTTGGATTGATGTCCTTCGAGATTTAGGCTTGAGGATTTTGCTTGAATATCTTGAGAATATTTTGCGAGTTCTGAGTTTGAATAATGCTTGCTCATTCGTGGTTCGGAGGTAATCAAGGTAACCTCTTCTCAATGAATTTCCTCGGCCTTTTATAGTGAACTTTCAAAAATTTGCCCGTTGAAGAGATAGGTGATTTTCAAAAGACACTTGTGTTCGTTGGCTTGTCTTTTCTTGGTCTTCAATCTTGAGATGTAGACATTTCCTCGTATTAAATGAATGTTCAGCTTTTCAGGTTCTAACACGAGGTGCAGTGCTTCCCATTGGTTTATTCCTTTTGCACACTTCTGGGACGAGCGCTTTAAGACCTGGCAACAAGGAAGTATTACTTATTTAAGTAATGTTCTTGACTTCTATGCAACGGATTATTTTCAGTTGACTTCTCTTGGCTGCTGCCTAATTCCCCAGGTGACTTGATTTTGCTCCAATCATTTGAAGACTCAACTATCACTTTCAACTTGTGACTTGGCTTTTTGAGATGACTTAGACTGACACTTCACACAGCTGTTCCTCAGCTGATACATCTTCAGTCAAGTTCTTGGTCTACCTTCTTGGCCATACTCAGCTGTTCCACATCGGAGTCTTCACTTCAGTCTTCAGTTGACTTCTTGTATTTCCAGGCTTAGCTGACTCGACTCAGCTTTTCCAGCCCTATCTATTACAAAGAAAATTACAAGGAAAATGGGGTGCCAACTTTTTAGTTTAAGTTTTACATGGCATTCATCAAAATCTACAAAATAAATTTCCAACAATCTCCCCTTTTTTGATGACGCCAAAACTTAAAAACACTAAACAACATGTAAACAACAAGGATACATACATACAATGTAGTAACAAAGAATGTATGCGTAGAATCAATCATTTTATTAATCATAGCATTCTTGTCCTTTACACAGCTGTTTACAAAGTGTATCAGAGCATATTTAAATCTAAGCAAATTACAAGCGTCTATGCTAAGATACAAATACAAAATATTTTATTGAAAGTACTGGATGACTTACACAACAATGTATTTACAAAAGTAAAATACATGAAGGGTTCACAACAACACTTCATCTCCTTCGCTGCCTCCTCCTTTCATATTCAGCTCTGTTATCATCCGGTTCCTGTCTTTTTCTTTCATCTTTAGCTGCTTTCTTCTTTTCATAAGCTCTATTCGCAGCAACATCTTTTCTCTTCCTTTCTTCCCATAGTTGGTCTTGTCTTCCTCGTTTTCCTCTTCTATTCTTTTCACATAATCAACATTCTTTCTAGCCACTTCCAGATTTGCTACTTCATCGTACCCAGCCAGTAGATCCTTCCCTTCTTACCTGGATCTACATATTCGATATTTTTGGGTAGAGGTCTAGGTCAAAAACCTCTTCCTCCACCACTTCTTCCTCCTCCTCTGGGTGTATCTTTATACAGAGTCTTACGCTTACCGGTGAATGAATGGTGGCTGGTAGTCGCCGCCTATCGCCTTCTTCGCATAACATCGACCACTTCTCCCGGTACAAATCCCAGGCTTGGGCTCCGACATATTCTTGAAATAGCCTTCGGATTCGAGCGTCTTAAATTCTTCAACACATCTTGGCTCGGATCCGTCATCCGGAATAGCATCTTGATCCTTCCTGCCGGAATGCCACCGAATTGTTTCATCACTGCTTCAATACGGGCATCCGTCTTTTTATCGAACTCTAGCGATCTGCTACTACAATCTTTCTTTTCTCGACATGGGCATGGGCAAAGAGTGTTCGATCGCGATTCTTTGGAAGTTTGCTGATTATTGAGGCCGTGACATGACCTTCTTTGAGGGGTTTCAACAATCATTAGTGTCAAATCCCTTTGACTTTTCCCCTCATTGCTTTTCCCTTCTTCTTCTCAACAGCTGCTTCTTCCTTTTGCTTCTCAGTTATTTCTTCCTTCAATTTCATCAGGTATTCCTGTTCCCCCTTTTTGGCATCATCAAAGGAGAGAGGAACCCCTGGAAACGTTCCTGCGAGCATGAAGTCGATCTATTTGAGCCGAGTTCGCTGAGAGCCGCTGCGGCATGTCTTTGTTCAAAATTCTAAACGAGTGGCCTTTGATTCAGTGCCACGGTTTCATTTCAGCCATGAGAAGGGTGAACTTTGTATTCATGTTCTCCTCAACACGCATAATTTCTTTTTGATGAAATTCACGCAATAACTCCATTTCAGTTGTATGGGAGGCATTCAATCTTTTTATATACGCCTGCATCCTCTGCTTCATATCAGCATTGTCAGCACTCCAAACAAGCATCTTATTGTACAATGCCTTAAAATATCGAACTTGTTCGAATCGCATTGCACTCTGCTACTGACACCACTCCCTGATCCGTACCACAATCCCTCGTAAGTCTGCGTGAGGTTGGCATCTCTATTGTCTAGTCGTAGATCTAATGAGGCCTGATGCCGTTCTATCTTCTCAATCTTTCCACAGATTTTCTTGAAGACTTCACGGATCTCAGCTGTCATACCTGATTCAGCTGGCGGCCATTCATCATCGAAGTAAAAGTTTGCTGGCATAATAGAGTCGGTAGGGATAACTGGATCTTCTTGGACGGTGTAGCGGCGCTGCTCTTTAGCTGTCTCTGCCTCTAGCGCTGGCAGCTCACGTGAAAAGGGAAATAATTGCTCAAAGGCATCATCTCGCACAAATGGGATTGACTGTGCTGATTATGCCTGTGATGTCTCTGGTTGAGTCGGCACTGCTGCAGCTTTGGAAGCCTGCGCAGATGACTCGGTTCCAGCTGAGCCTAGTTGAGTGGGTTGGCCAGCTGACTAAGCCTCAGCTGTCTTAACAGCTTCTTCGGCCTCAGTAGATTTTTCTAAATGAATTACCTATTCTCATTTTGCAACATCAGCGTCATCGGAAGATGATGAAACACAGGGGGGCTTGGTTCATTATCGAAGTTGAAAGTTTGATGAGCAGCTTTAAAACTCGACTGACTCATCTGTGGGAGAACATCCTCAGCTGGGTCCTTTTGATGTTCAACAGGTGTGGACTCAGCTTTATCTTCAGACCCCAGAAATGATATGTCAGGATTTTCCTGGGAGTCATGAAGTGCACTAATCTCCTTCTCAAATTCAGCAATGTTAACAGGAGGGATGTTCTGAATTTCTTGAGGTTTACCCAGGGAAGTCTCAACCTCCCTTGGGCCTTCAACACCTCCGGCAGTCTCAAGCTGAGAGAGGCCTTCTATATTCCCTCCGACAGACGCAATTTGTCTTAGGGTCTTGGAGAAAAGTGGCATCCGAAGGAGTCTCAACCCCCTTGGATTGCACTTTCATTGCCCAGTGTTAACTCCGGGGCATTTCCATCTGTGCCTGACTCCAACAACAATGTCCGCACAGCAGCAAAGCGGTGACACTTCAATCGGGACGGACTCAATTTGTCCGAAGCCGTCAATGTCAACTCTTTGTGGTTCTTTTTTCGTTTCCACTTCGCCTCATTTCTTCAAGATGGAGTCATCCGCATCAACCTCCGACCCTGTTTGCAATGGAGTGAGTTTCCCCCTCGGTGGCACACCGGTGAGTGACGATGATGGGGTCACTCTTCTCGGACACTGTTGTTAGCCGGTTGAGTGCTCGGTAGTGGGGCGGTGGTAACACACCTTTAGTAGGGGTTGGCTCAACTTGGGTGCCCAAATTCCCAGTTTCATCGCCATTTCCCATGGACCCATCTTCCGACTGCATAGGGGAAGTAGTTGTAGCTATAACTGTGGCAATCGGCTGCACTACTCCCAGTGGGTCTATCTGCAGGAGAGATTGTGAGGACTCTCTTGGTCCTTCAAACATGTGTTGCTCATGCAACATCCTAAATTCCCTCATAGTTTGCTTTGCATGTCTGACTTCTCCTTTGTAGCAACAGGATCCATATCTTCATCACTCTCGACAACACATCTATATGAGGGTGAGTGTGTTCCAGTTCGAGAAGAGGACATATTGGCTTTCTCGAGAGCTTGACTTCCTCATTTGCTACGCTTGAGCCTTCTCCTTGAAAATTTGCAAGATGTTCAAGCGAGTTGTCTTCATCAAGGGCCTGAACTACTTTGGTGATCGAGAAATTCGAACAATTCCTCCTCTTCTTCTATGAACTCAAGGCATTCAAACGCGCCTTGAGTGACTTAGCTTCCGCCCTCCATTCACGTAGGCGGTGTTGGATGTGCGGATATACAGGAGAAAGTACGATAACATCATCATCCTCATCCTCCTCTTCTTGTCCTTTGCACATTCGGAATGGAAGGTAGCATGCTATGTTGCTCTTCTCCTCCGGCGGCGCCCCGTAGCAAAGCGAGAGAGATAACTTTTTCAATCAAGATTGATTGTCTCACCGCTTCTTTTTCCTCATCTGTTCTCTCCACACTGGGTCTTTCTGTGGGCCTCTGCGATCATCACCTCAGCAGACTTGGCGTTTCATCAACTACTTCAGAGATTGCACTTCCCCGAGTGTCGCAGATCTCGAAGCTTTCTCGGTGAGTGGCGGACTCACTGCCCTTTCACGCTCACGAAAGCTTAACTATCCTTTTTCTTTTGGTTTTAACCGAGGAGGAATGTCTGATTCTGTTTCCTCCGGTTCTTCAAAAGTAAAGGCCTTCTGAGTTTCCTTAGAGGTAGCTGCCCTTCTCGTCTTGGCAGTCCTCTTCTTCTTTTCATTTGGAGAAGGTATTTGTGCTTCCTTCTCAGCCTCGGCTGCAGGGGGGGAGACACGTTGCTCGGGCGGTGTGACTGGGCTGCAGGGCGGGTGCATCCTATTTCTTTGCTAGAGGGGCAACCTCTTCTTTTGCGACTTTCTTCTTGGGGGGGAGGTAGTTTTGTGTCCTCGGGGGGTTGATTCCCCTCACTGCATATCGCTTTCGCATGGGCTCTTTTTGGGCTCTGAAAGATTAGCCCTGAACATCTTCTTGTTTACATGGAAAGGCTTTCCATGTTGAAGGGAATGCCCTTCACTTCAATCAGATGGCCAATTACTAGGCCATATCCGAGTGATCCTCCAAAGGATCCATCTTCCTTGTATGATTTGTTCACAACGTTCTGGCAGAGTCTGCTGTACACGACCTCAGCCCAGTTCACTTTCTTTCCCTGCATGATCGTAGCCATGACGATCAGCTTAGTTTTTGACAACTGATTGAATCTGCCAAACTTCATGTCTACACACTTTGCAACGACATCCATCAGCTTGTGATAGTCGTCCTTCAGCAGTTTCTTCTCAGCTGTGTAGACTACCTTCGCAGCACACTCCAGTTTGGCTACTTCTTTCCATGCAGCAACCAAGTTAACATCAGCTTCGTTTATTCCCGTCATTCCCTCAGACGGCAGCAAACAGTGCTCCGCAAGGTCCTTAGCAGTAATCATGATGTCCTTGTGGTGGACGGAGGACTTAATTCCTTCGTCCTGCACCTCAGCGTTTACATAGAACTGCGCCATCTCTTCAAGGTAGGTGAGCGAGTACTCCATAGTAAGAAAAGGCCTAAGACCGGACTTTTCTAGCATATCAACTATCTTCTTTACTAGGGTTTCATCTGAACCCTGCTTTACCATCCCTTCAAAATCCACGGTTGATCCAGAGTGGATTTGCTTTGATAGCTTAGGAAAATCGAACTTTGGTGCCATTTGCAGAGAGTTTTACCAAATAAAACTTGATAAACTTGCTTGAGAACTCGTAGGGTTTGCGAGAGAGAAATGAACTTGCTTTGAAGATGAACAATTTTTAGTAAATTGTGAGAGAGAAGACTGAAAACCATATATAAGGGTTATGAAAGGACGGGTTTTTGATTTTTGAAATTTGATCAAGATCAACGGCTCAGATTTAGCACGTCAAACCACATTTAATTCCTCGCATTTAATGCGGCAGCATTTATATCCAATCATATGCTTCTTGTGCGACTTTTTGTACCCGTCATTATTACACCGGCGTCATCCTTAAAAACATTCCGCTCATTTAAAACGATTGCGTTTTTGTCACTTAGCTCATAAATGTCTCAGCTTATTTCACAAATGACTTAACTCTTCTTCTCTCTTTTCATTAAGCGACTCAGTTGTCAGCTAACTCGATACAACTAACTTTCCGATATGGTTGTTTCACTTGGCTGATGTGAAAAACTTGTTCATTTCTCACTTTCTATCTTCCATCTCTTCGATTGAGTCTTACAGTGTTAACTCACTCAATTAACCCTAGCTCATTCTTAAGCTTTTCAAATCTTGATTCACATAAGGGCTTAGTGAATATGTCGCCTAACTATTTATCGGTTGAGATATACTCCAAAATGATGTCTTTCTTTTCAACATGATCTCTTATAAAATGATATCGACATCAATGTGTTTTGTTCTTGAATGCAACACGAGGATTACGAGTGATTGCAATAGCACTTGTGTTATCACACATAATTGGAATCTCTTTTTCTTCAATTTCATAATCTCTCGATTCTTTGTCTCATCCATAAGACTTGGGTACAACGTTTGCCCATGACTATGTACTCTGCTTAATTTTGTGGATGTGGCTATTGAGTTTTTTCTTACTAAACCAGGAAACAAATCTGTTTCCAAGCATTTGACATGTACCTGAAGTACTCTTCCTGTCAACTCTACATCTAGCATAGTCAGAGTCTGAGTAACCGATTAGCTTGAATCCACCTTCCTTTGGATACCATAAGACGACTTCTTGGCATCCCTTCAAATACATTAGGATTCTCTTAATTGCAGTCATATGGCTCTCCTTTGGTGCATATTGAAATCTTGCACATACACCTACATCAAATGTGATGTCTGGTCTGCTGGCTGTTAAATAGACCAGTGATCCATTAAGTGCTCTGTATCTTGTTTGATCTACAGCCTTACCATCTGCATCCATGTCCATCTTGACTGATGTGTTCATTGGTATTTTCTCAGAAGACTTCTCTTCCATACCAAATTTCTTCATTAAATCTCTGGTGTACTTTGTTTGACTTATGAAAGTTCCATCTTTCAATTGCTTAACTTGAAGTCCTAGGAAGAAAGTCAGCTCTCCCATCATGCTCATTTCAAATTTGCCTTGCATGAGGTTTGAGAACTTATCACACAACTCTTTATTTGTGGATCCAAAAATGATATCATCCATATATATTTGAAGAAGCAATATACTTTCTCCATCTCGAATTCTGAAGAGTGTTATGTCCACTTTGCCTTTGGTGAATCCATTGTCAGTTAGAAATTGAGACAATGTATCATACCATGATCTTGGTGACTGCTTCAGTCCATATAATGCTTTCTTGAGCTTGTACACCTTGTCTCCAAGAGTCTTCTGCTCAAAGCCTGGAGGTTGCTCAACATAGACTTCTTCTTCTAACAGTCCATTTAAAAATGCACTTCTCACATCCATTTGATATACAATGAAGTTCTTGTGTGCAGCATAGGCAAGAAACATCCTTATTGCTCCTAGTCTAGCAACTGGAGCAAATGTTTCATCAAAATCTATTCCCTCTTCTTGGCAATACCCTTTGGCTACCAATCTTGCTTTGTTTCTTACCACAGATCCTTCCTCATTCATCTTGTTTCTGAAAACCCATTTTGTGCCAATAACATTATGATGGGTTGGTCTCTGCACAAATTCCCATACTTTATTTCTTTCAAATTGATTCTGTTCTTCTTGCATGGCTTGAATCCAATGTGTGTCATCCAATGCTTGAGACACATCTTTTGGTTCTATTTGGGAAATAAAACAAGCGAACATTGCTTCTTGCTGAGTTCTGGATCTGGTTCTTACACCATCTCTCACATCTCCCATAACTAGCTCTGGTGGATGGTCTCTCAGCCATCTCACATCAGGTTGAAGCAAATCAGCTGGGTTCAGCTGTCTCGCAGCTGTGTTGACTTGAGAAGCTCTTTCATTATCATTCATCTGCAGATTTTCCAGCTGTCTTTGAGATTCATCTATCTCATCTTCATCTTGATTGATTACTCTTGCTTCAACTTCAACATAAGGACTCTTCTGCATAGTTGGCTGATTCAGCTTATCAACTAATTCTTCAATGTCTTCTCCATTCACATTAGGTTCATCAAAAATCACATGAATAGACTCTTTTGTGACCATAGTCCTCTTGTTCAGCACTCTATAGGCTTTGCTTTCAGCTGAGTATCCCAAAAAGATACCTTCATCAGCTTTAACATCAAAAACCTTTAGATTATCCTTGCCATTGTTGTGGATGAAGCATTTACATCCAAATATTCTGAAGTACCCAACATTTGGCTTTCTCCCTGTCTAGATTTCATAGGGAGTCTTTGTCAGCTGTCTATTTATCATGCATCTATTTAGAGTATATCATGCAACATTGATGGCTTCAGTCCAAAATCTCTTAGGTAGTCCAGCTTCAGCTAACATGGTCCTTGCAGCTTCCTTGAGAGTTCTATTCCTTCTTTCAGCTACTCCATTCTCTTTGTGGGGTTCTTCTGCAGATAACTCATGAGCAATACCATTTTCAACACAATACTGAGTAATTATCCCATTGACAAACTCAGTTCCTCTATCACACCTTATCTTTATAATGGTTTGGCTCTTTTCATTTTGAACTCTTCTCATCAGCTGAGGTAACTTCTGCAAAGTTTCATTCTTTTTGCACATGAAGATTGTCCATGTATATCTTGAATAATAATCTACCACCACTAAGGTGTATTTCTTTCCATTTATGCTGGCTGGTTCAACTAGACCAAATAAATCCATATGCAACAGATGTAATATCCTTGTTGAAGAAGGATTAGGCTTCTCCTTGAATGAAGATTTGTTCTGCTTTCCCATCTGGCATGCATCACATACACTTTCTTTCTTATACACTGAGTTTAGCAATCCTTCCACAAGATGACTCCTTGCAAGCTTGTTGATTGTCTTAAAGTTCAGATGACTCAACTTCTTGTGCCACATCCAACTTGATTCGACTGTGCTCTTTGCTAACAGACAGGTGCTTGGTGTGGCATAGACCAGTCTACCACAAACATATTTTTCTGTCTTGATCCTTTTAGCACTATTTCATTTGATTCAGCATCTTTAATCTGGTACACTCCCATATTGAATCCAACATTGTAGCCTTTATCACAAAGTTGACTTATGCTGAGCAAGTTAAAGTTGAGTCCCTCAACATAAGCAACATCTGTGATTTTCAATCCATTTTTCTTGATGGATCCAGTGCCTCTTATTTCCTCTGGAGCTTCATTTCCTCCAAATATGACTTTTGCGCCTCTAATCTCCTTGAATCTTGACAGATTTTTCTTGTTGCCTGTCATATGTCTGGAACAACCACTATCCATGTACCAGGTTCCTTGGCACTCAGCTGTTCCTTGAACCTGCAATCAAGGAAATTAGTTTTTAGGTACCCATGCTTGCCTGGGTCCTGAGGGGTTAGTCTTTGTAAGATGATTCAACCAACCTATAGCCAAATGACTTGACTATAAGAGGTTGCCATTTATACGTGCCATAAGCATAATTCACTTTGACAAATTGCTTGAGGGCTTTAGGTTCATACAACTTTCTCTTTTTTGTATGTATGCTGTGTGTGTGTTTTAGCAATTGCCTTCTTTGGGTGGTTGTAATATTTACGAGTGTGTAGTACCTGGGTGTATATGTTTGCGATAATAGCTCTTTTGCCTTTGGAATGACCTTTGCTGTGGTCTAGGTCTTTGCCATCTAGGTTTGTATTTCATTGGACTTTGCTGATATTTCACATTATTCCAATCAGCTTGGCTCGTGTAATTACTACCATTCCCATCATATATGTTTCTTTGATAAAACTTCTGGGGTTTTTGGTAGCTCTGTTTATTCTTCACATAGTACTTCCTATTTGGAGTTTTCTTTGAGGAACTCTCTTTGGATTTCTTCTCATTTGTCCTCTCAAAGCATACTCAATTCATTTTCCTTTCTCTTTATATCCAAGGCCAATTTGTTTGTGATTGTGCTTTGGAATGAATGTGGGTGCAACATTTGGTGTCTTGGATTTTTGAGATGCTTCATTACTTGAAGATCCTTTTTCCAAAATCACTCTAGGAGTTTATTTGTGCACAAAGTGATTGAATCTATGCTGTCTTATCTCCACATTCTTTTTGGCTCATAATAAGGTCATCCAATGATTTAGATGTCTTTGTAAATGAGGCAATCACATTTTGAGACCATTTTCCCTCTTTTCTATAGCGATTATCTCTGCTTTATTAGTTTAGCATTCTCGGCCTTGACTACTTGTTCTCACCGGCTATGTGACTTAGAGTACTCAACTCCTTTGTCAGCTGTGAAGTTTGGCTTTTGAGCTGTTGTTTTCCTCATTTAATAGTGTGTGTGAGGATTTAATGTGCTCAAAATCTTTTATCATTTTGCCTAATGAATCATAAAGATCGAGTGGGTAATGACATGTGTGCATCACAATCACTATCACTAGAATCTGAGTGAGATGAGTTAGAGTACCTCATCTTCTAGGTCTAGTTGATCTTGTTCTTTAGCCATTAGACAAATCATTGCTTCTTCTTCCAAATCACTTGAGTAGTCAGCTTCACTAATCTCTGAGTCTGCTGCTTCTTTAGACTTTGTCTCGGTGATCTGAACAACATGGCTTTCTTCTTTTCTGTCTTCTTTCTGTGAAGACTTTTTTTCTTCTTCATCCCTGTACTTGTTGACTGGTGGATAGGAACAGTTAATTGCAAAATGTCCTGGTTGTCTGCAATTCCAACACAAGTTCTCATCTCTTTGATCAGCTCTTTCTGTCCTTGGGCTATCAGCTCTTTGATACTAGACTCTTTGGTGCTCAGTTCTCTTGGGTGGCCTGTCTTCCCTTGACTTGGAAGGAGCTGAATGTCTCCTGGAGGATTCACCCTTGTTTCTTTTATAGTTCTTATTGAAGAACTTGTTGAATCTTTTAACCATCAGGGCAATCTCCTCCTGGTCTATGGCTTCCTTGACTTCAGCCTTCTTTCCATCCTTGACTATCAGTGCAGCTGTCTTAGGTACACCTATCTCATCTTGCTCTTTCTTCTCAGCTCAAACTCATAAGCTTTGAGATCTGAGAACAACTCATGATTAGATATTGTTGTGAGGTTCATTGAATGTCTCAGAGCCATGACTTTCATTTGCCATTCAGCTGGGAGGCTTCTCAGAATCGTCATACACATTTCCTTTTGTGTATATTCTTTCCCAAGTCTTTGATAGCTCATTTGTGATTTTAGTGAATCGGCATCCGGTGATCAAGTTTCACACAAGCGTTTTAAAATTTTAAATTTTTGTACATTTCTACAAAAAATTTATTTTTTTAATTTGCTCAGATCCTTCACAAATTAAAGTTAATTTATCCCATATTTCTGTTGCAGATTTACAAGATTTGACTTTATTGAACATTGCTTTGTCCAATGTCTTGTAGAGAATGTCCTTGGCCACATTATCCAAGTTGTATCTCTTTCTGTCATCATTGGTCCACTCAGTCCTTGGTTTCTCAACCATGGCTGGTCTTACCTCAGCCACAACTTCTTCTCCATCAGCTGCAACTGCTCTTCTTGCGGCTGCGTTCACTTTCAGTATTTGCAGTGGCCCATCCTCTATCACTAGCCACATTTCATCATGTAAAGCAGATAGATGAGCCTGCATATGAATTTTCCAGTCATCAAACTCCTCAATAGTAAACATAGGAATGCATGTCAGATTTGCTTCCATGATAATAACTTTTGCTAAGAATGAAAGATTTTTAAAATACAAGTGTTAAAAATCTTTTAGAAAAGATAGAGATCTAGTTCAGTAACCAGTGCGGAAGGCTCAATGAACCAACCGCTCTGATACCACTTGTAGGTCCCAAGGGGTGTAAGTAAAGGTTTAGAAGGGGGGTTGAATAAACCTTACCAACTTTTCGATTTTAGTCCTTTTAAAATATTACAGAGTTAACACAAACAACTAAGTCCTTGAGGGACAACTAAGTTGGTTATTCAGCAGAGTTAGCCACTCAATAGACTCGATAGAGCTGTTGATAGAATAACTCAACTTTTTAACTGAAACTTAACTTGGTTGTGTTGAGTTTTTCAGCGGAAGACTTAACACCCTTTGATTTGTTTTAAACTTGTTTTAACACTTGATTTTAGCACTTAGTTATTAATCAATTAGATAACAATTTATCGTGAGATATAAATAAGTATGCGAGAGATAAAAGTCTTTGAAATGTAAATGACACAAATAATTTTTTATAGAGGTTCGAAGATGGGGTAATTCTTCTAATCCTCTCTTCTCCAACTCCTGGAGGAATCCACTAAGTAATGATCGGTTCACAAAGTGGTTATCAGTCTAGAGACAAGTCTTGATCACACAGTTGACTTGCTCCTTGGACTCGATCTAGAGATGCCTTGGTCACACGGTGGCTTCTCGTCCGACTCATCTTCTTCACAGGCATTTTGCGCTTGCTACTTGACTCACTTTCTCAAGCTTCTTGGATTTGATCACAAAGCCCTCCAATAACTTGATCTTGGTTCGACCTTGAACCTTTCTACAATCCTCCTTGGAAAGTAGACCCCTTTTGATTCTTCAAAAGTTTCCTCTTCAATAGTTTGAAGTTATCTTTCCTTCACAGCTTTGTGTTGGATTGATGTCTTCGAGATTTAGGCTTGAGGATTTTGCTTGAATATCTTGAGAATAATTTGCAGGTTACAGTTTGAATAATGCTTTCTCGTTCATGGATCAGGTAATCAAGGTAACCTCTTCTCAATGAATTTTCTCAGCCTTTTATAGTGAACTTTCAAAAATCTGCCCGTTGAAGAGATAGGCTAATTTTCAAAAGACACTTGTGTTCGTTGGCTTGTCTTTTCTTGGTCTTCAATCTTGAGATCTGGACCTTTCCTCGTATTAAATGAATGTTCAGTTTTTCAGGTTCTGACACGAGGTGCAGTGCTTCCCATTGGTTTATTCCTTTTCCACGCTTCTGGGACGAGCGCTTTAAGACCTGGCAGCAAGGAAGTATTACTTATTTAAGTAATGTTCTTGACTTCTGTACAACGGATTATTTTCAGTTGACTTCTCTTGGCTGCTGCCCAATTCCCCAGGTGACTTGAGTTTGCTCCAATCATTTGAAGACTCAACTGTCACTTTCAACTTGTGACTTGGCTTCTTGAGATGACTTAGACTGACACTTCACATAGCTGTTCCTCAGCTGATACATCTTCAGTCAAGTTCTTGATCTACCTTCTTGGCCATACTCAGCTGTTCCACAGCGGAGTCTTCACTTCAGTCTTCACTTGACTTCTTGTATTTCCAGGCTTATCTGACTCGACTCAGCTTTTCCAACTCTATCTATTACAAAGAAATTTACAAGGAAAATGGGGTGCCAACTTTCTAGTTTAAGTTTTACATGGCATTCATCAAAATCTACAAATTAAATTTCCCAACACTAACAAATATGACATGCAAATTATTAGCCAAATAATCTACATGAAAATAAGCACTTGAATTCATATAATAGAACACATAAATCAATTAAGAAAACAATCAACCAAGATTTAACATGAATCCACAGTTTTGATTATGCCACAGGATCAGAAAGATTAGCCCAACATATTTGATAACAAATTCATAGACAAAGTTGAAATCAAATAGTTTGACATCGTTTAAGTACAAACAAGAGATCTAAACTAAGAATAAAAACCCCTTCTTGTCAGGATGGTCCTCCTTCCAAGCATTCGAAACTCTTGTGCTTCCGTAGATTTGAAAGGCCTTGTGGTGTTCTTCGTAACCTAGGCCTCCTCTCCCAGAAGACCTTTGATTTATACAATCATGTGTATTGTATGTTGTATGAATGGTATAAGATGTTCTATTTTTGTGCAAGGCCTTGGTTCCTTTATATAGGTGCCTGGAGAGATCACTGGTAGAGTTCTGAAGGGATTAGGACTACATTCAGTTGACAGACAACGCGCACGACCATGTGCAAGTCACACGGCCGGGTCGTGCGATTGGTTTTTGCTCTTGGGATCATCATGAAAGTTGTAGCCCTTTCTCTTAGCTTTCCAAAGCCACTTGAATCACTCAATATCAATTTCGTAGAGAAAATTATGGCCAAAATACTAAACCCTGCCAGTGCTGAAAATTGTTGGCACGTTTGGACGTTTTTGAAAGAAATTCTCTTTTGTTCGACCGTCCATGCTTCTTTCCTTCATATGTTTGCTCGTACCTTAGCTTTTGACATATCCTTTGGAACATGCTATCTCTTTTTGTCCAATTTAGCTACATTTTTTGTAAAATATACAAACGTACACAGTATCACGCCCAACAAAGGAAGCCAACCAAATCACACTAAATATTCATACAAATGTATCAAATATATATCAAAATAAGCCCTTAAATGCAAGTATATTTTACACATATCAGAAAGCAAATAAAGGTGCAAGAGGCAACTGAGAACACAAAAGATATCAGATACACTCGGATTGGAAGATGATGGATAGAAATGTTCTTGAACGTGAATCCCCCTAGAACGTCTTTGTGAATTTACCAAAATAAATATAACCATAACCCTTAAGTTTTAACCATCCCTTAACATACTTTCATGCTTCATGGACCGTAGGCATTCTCATATTAAGTTAAACCCTCTGTCAAGGTGAATAACTCCTAACCTCAGGCTGATTAACTGAAATATCTTTCTAGTTAAAACCCCCAAGATTGCATTAACGATTTACGAATTCCCTCATTAGGTTTGACCCTATTCCGGAAGATTAATGTCGTCCTATATCTAGGATTGCATGCAACTCTTTTCACGTATGTTGGTTCTATTTCACCATAAATCTCTCGATTATCCGGTGAAAAATAAACTTGAAATCAATATACCAATCCGAATAAACAAGCATAACATAAGCGAATCGCATAAAAGCATAAGAAAACATATTAAAACATTCAAACCGATAATCATGAATAAGTTCTAGGGTTCATCACATTCAAACACTAGAGATTTAGCTCATGATGGATTTGAAAATGAAAACAACAATAAACAAGAAATTTCTCTCGAAATCAACATGAATACTTGAAGTTAAAACTTCCAAAACCAACATAAGACTCCCCTGTTGGATGTATGATGAGGAAGTGGTGGCGTTCATCTTTCTCTCTGAGTGATCTTCAATCCTTGTGCCTTAGTGCCTCTTCAAGGCGATTCAAGCCTTCTATTCCCTTCCTCGCCAAAATATGTGTTTCTCCTCTCCAAAATATGAAGTATCATCTAAAATATTTTCTCTAAAATATGACTCTTTATGTATGTGAATGAATGCATCCTTCAACCCACACTCTTGGCTTTTATAAACATTATTTTGGTGAAAGTATTCCTTAATAATGTCATCTTTTGATAATTTAATGCTCCACTTTATGAGTTGGGTTGTTAGAATCATTATTTTCATGTGATCATGTCATCTTTTGATAATTTAATGTACAAAAAGAGTTGTCAAAAGGCTTGGCTGAAGTGCTTTCCCAAAATGCCCTTCAAAAATCGGCTTGGCCATGCGTGCTCTACACGACCTCTGGAAGTCTCCCCAACACGGCCGTGTTCGGTACGTCATGGCCATGTTGTTTCTCTTTTTTGGTTCATTTTTAACATGGCCGTATAAAAAAAACACACCCAGGACGTGTTCAGTCCGAAAGGCCCTGAAATAACGCGTATCGCTTGGTTTTTCGAGCATTTTTGCATCCATAAATCCTAGGATATGTTTTGACATGAATCCATGGCTCGAAATTCACCAAAAATAGCTCATGTGTTCAATCTACACCAATAAAAGCACCTCACAGTAATATGAACCATTTACAATAAAAAACCTACGAAACTAACAATAAAATAACCTAAATCATACTCAAATAAAATATCATTCATAAAAATTCACTTATCAAACTACCTCCAACTTACAACTTTACTTGTCTTCAAACAAAACATAAAACCATAAGGAGGGATTCAATACATGACAATACACAATGAATATATTTTTCTTAGCACATTGAGCATAAGAAGTCAAATTCTTTGCCCTCTCAACCCGAATTAACCATTTAGTAAGAACATAGTTTTGCAAAGTGATCGATTGACAAGTAAACGCATTAATATCAACAGGTATGATTCGGACTTGAATTCACCACTCCACAAATATTAATAGTTATGCGCAACTCCAATCCAATAACATCATGAAAATATAAGAACTCAGTCGATTTTTGTAGTTAGTCTACTAGTCATATAACCGAGCTTCTTTAATTTTATTGGATGAGAAATGCAAGCAAATATACATTCTTCCTTTCTTGTCTTTTCTTTTTCATTTTTTTTAGGACATTCGAGGCATGCTTCCACTAGGTTTATATTTTAAATTTTAGTTCAAACACTCTTAGGGTGGTTTTTCATACTCATATTCGTGTCACCATTTTACGTAAAAGACAAACATGGGGCTCATGAATACTCCTAGTTACTTAGCAACAACAAATAGAGGAGTATAACCTCGATTGGTCCATTTTCTTGTTTTTCTCTTCTTTTTTTTCATTTTTTTTTCACTAGCTTGGTTTAACAACTAGCTTACTACTACTCAATTGAGAGTTCTCATACGTTCATAGCCCTATGTATCATCATATATGCATTAACAAATCAAGTATTATGGCGTTATAAATCTCGTCTAAAATCAGCCCACATCCATGTGAATATTTTCAAGACAACCAATTGTTGTGCATTTAAAACACTTTATAAAGCTAATTCATTTATAATTGAGCCAAGTTATGGACTAACAAACACTCAATTTGTTTCTTTAAAAAAATATCGTATCTCCTATCAACAAATTCAAAATAATAGCAAACACACAAGCATTCCAAAAAAATAAAAAATAACAAGCATGCAATCGTATCCACCTCCAACTTAAAGATTCACATTGTTCTCAATATGAAAGAAAGAGATGGACATACACACAAAACACACAAAAACAACAGAAACTAAAAAAGAAAAGAAAGGGATAGAGAAGGAAAGAAACAACCTTACTGCGAGATTGGAATCGATGGGGAGCGACCATTGACCTATTCAGTCTAGGGATTTCACCGGAATATGCATATCTAACAAGAATTTGCAACAAAAACTCGAATATTGTGAAAGCTCAAATTTGCTCAAGTAAGACAAAAATTGTACCAACACCCACCAAAGTGTCCAATTATTGACTCATGACTCCGTAACAACCTATGACTCAATAAATAAAAGAAAAGAACGAACTATCGGGTTGCCTCCCGGTCAACGCTTCTTTATAGTCATATAGCTGAACTATATCACTTTACTGTGGAGGTTTGTCACGCGGATTGGTAACAATATTACCAAGTAAAGTTCCCTGTTCCGCGACGAATTTCACAATCTGCCCAAACAAGATAAAAAAATAGAAGAAAAAAAATGACTAGATTAATAAAAATAAGGTGTTTTTAATATTCTCGTCCCAAAGAAAACGCCAAAAATCGATGGCTTGGAAGCTACTCCTAAAATCACAAGTGCACCTATCGTTTATAACAAAGTTAAGCGAGTATCGAGTGGCATTCCCACGAGGACTATGATTACTAGTAATTATCGTCTTTTATTATCTAGCTTACAAAATTCGCCAAATAGTTTGTTGCAAAATAAAAATAAAACGAAAGCAAATAAAGGTGCAAGAGGCAACTAAGAAGACGAAAGATATCAAATACACTCGGATTGGAAGATGATGGATAGAAATGTGCTTGAACGTGAATCCCCCTAGAATGTCTTTGTGATTTTACCAAAATAAATGTAACCATAACCCTTAAGTTTTAACCATCCCTTAACATACTTTCATGCTTCATGGACCGTAGGCATTCCTATATCAAGTTAAACCCTCTGTCAATGTAAATAACTCCTGACCTCAAGTTGATTAACATAAATATCTTTCTAGTTAAAACTCCCAAGACTGCATTAACGATTTATGAATTCCCATATTAGGTTTGACCCTAATTCGAAAGATTTATGTCGTCCTATATCTAAGATTGCATGTATTTTCTTTCATTTATGTTGGTTCTATTTCACCATAAATTTCTCGATTACCCAGTGAAAAATAAACTTCAAATCAATTTTATGCGTATACCAATTCGAATAACAAGTATAACATAAGCGAATCACATAAAACCATAAGAAAGCATATTAAAACATTCAAACCAATAATCACGAATAAGTTCTAGGGTTCATAACATACAAACACTAGCGATTTAACTCATGATGGATTTGAAAATGAAACAACAATAAAACAAGAAGTTTCTCTCGAAATCGACATGAATACTTGAAGTTGAAACTTCCAAAACCTACATAAAACTCCCCTATTGGATGTATGATGATGAAGTGGTGACATTCATCTTCCTCTCCGAGTGATCTTCAATCCTTGTGCCTTAGCGCCTCTTCATGGCGATTCAAGCCTTCTAAAACTCTTCCTCACCACAATATGTGTTTCTTCTCTCCAAAATATGAAGTATTATCTAAATTCTCTCCTCTAAAATCTGATTCTTTATGTATGTAAATGAATGCATCCTTCAACCCACACCCTTGGCTTTTATAGACATTATTTTGGTGAAAGTATTACTTAATAATATCATCTTTTGATAGTTTAATGCTCCACTTTATGAGTTGGGTTGTTAGAGTCATTAGTTTCATATTCATGTGGGAAAGTAAGGAATTAGTGCAACACAATGAGGTGTAAATGTCCAAAAAGAGTTATCAAAAGGCTTGGTTGAAGTGCTTTCCCAAAAGACCCTTCAAAAATCATGCATAAATAGTCCATGAAAGACGGCAGTAGTGCTTAGAAACATGGCCTCTGGAAGTCTCCCTAACATGGCTGTGTTCGGTACGTCATAGCCATATTTTTGCTCTTTTTTGTTTTATTTTTAACATGGCCGTGTGAAAAAACACACCCGGGCCGTGTTTATTCCGAAACGCCCCAAAATGATGCGTTTAGCTTGGTTTTTCGAGCGTTTTTGCATCCATAAACCCTAGGATATGTTTTGACATGAATCCATGGCTAGAAATTCACTAAAAATAGCTCCGTATGATCAATTTATACCAATAAAATCACCTCACAGTAATATGAACATTTACAATCAAAAACCTACAAAACTAAAAACAAAATAACCTAAATCATACTCCAATAAACAAGTAAAATATGCATAAAAAGTCACTTATCAAGGCCCTATTTATAGAAGGCATACAATGCAACAAACAAACTAATAGAAACGCCAAATAGGAGATAAAACGTGAAGGAGCAAAAACTTGATATCTAAGTCCAACATGCCCGTGAGAGGATTTTGGGAAGGATTTCAAATGATTTTAAATAAAAGGATTTGAAATCCTCCAAAATAACTTCAAAAATAGCTTACAATAATGTAAAATTCATTATAAAATGAGATCCAAACAACCTCAATGAATTTGTTAATAAGTATTTGAAATCATCATCTTCAAATTCATCAATTCAAATGGAGCCTAGAGTTGTTTTGATGAACTCATTTTGCAATTAATTTCAAATCCTTGTAAGCTATTTTTGAAGTCATTTTGAATAATTTGAACTTCTTTTTATTTAGATTTATTTGAATCCTTCCCCTGAATACTCTCCCAAAATCTAAATCCTTCCATCCAAATGCAACCTGATCTTTTCTTTAAGAGGGGACCATGAAATTGATGAATGGTAATGGACTATCAAGTGTCCAAAAATCCATAATGGTCCCAAATCTACTTCGTATTACAATAATAAATGAATTTGGATGATTTTTTATTTTTTTATTTTCAAAAACAGTTGAACAAAATGCATCATGTTTATTTTCTTATGATTTTTTTAGTTATTACATATGTTGTCGTGTGCTATTATTTCTAGAAAGTTTAATTAAAAAGTTTTAGTATATTAATTTTAAATATATTATATTAGTATTTTTAAAATTATAAAATGAGTTTAACAAGTTTAAAATTCAAATTGCTATATCGAATGTGGGTTCACTTTCAGGTATAGGTCTTTATATACCTTAGTATAATGGATTCTGAATTTTGGATACTTCATTCGAAATCTACCACTTATTACCAATTTACCATATGTAATCAAATCCCATATTACAATGAGAATATCCAAATTATTGGATCACAAATCAAAACACCACTAAGTTATATGATAAATATCCATATTAAAACTTAAGTCTCTAGACTCTACATGACGATTGTGAATCAATGTATGTCAAAAAAGGCCCAATTAATAGAACTCACGAATACATCGATGAGAAAATTGTTACAGGGCATCCAACCGTGGAATGAACTTGCAATGAATAGCTCTTACGATGCGAATTGAGTTGGGGGGGGGAGGTTATCGTTTGTTAAGTATTTTGAACAATGATGTTTATTATATATTGTAACAGATGTTGGATAAGCAACGGTATGTTAAATAATTTTTCTACTTATCGACTTTCGTTGTGTTTATGGATTTAGTTTGAATTGTAATTTTGGATATTTGACCTCATGGAGATTAAGTTTATATATTATCGGAGTTGTACACTGATGAATATTATTGTATATTGGTTTATGAAATTGGAGCATGACATTTATAGTACCAGAGTTGGGTATAAAAGGAACTACATTTGAGCTAACTCAGGATATGCTTCTTTATTTGTAAACTTAGTTACCACTACTAGATGACCTTAAGACCCCGAGATCTAAGTATTTTATTTGAGATACTTATATTGTTTTTTGACTATTGACTTGGATTATATTGTTGACTTGGATATGATTACTTAGTGTTGACCTAATTATAAATGAGTAACTTAACATTTTCTTAATTTATTGGTTGGTTACTAATAATGGGTGTTGTCTGTGTAGACTTAGAGTTAGCTAACATCGAGTACCATTTACGCACCATGGAGGACATTGGATATCTGGAGTCGATGTCGGTGTATTAGCGTGGAGAATTTGAGAGATTGTCTCTACTGCTTTAATAAGAGCGGCAACCCAAGAGCAGCAGAGGGCTGCCCAATTAGAGCAGTCGTTACAAGACATATATATTATAATATTAGGGTTGTTGAATTGCAAAGATAGTTAGTGCGGTTGAGTAGGTCACTCACATGTGCATCCATCAACGAGATCGACGACATTTGAGCTAGCGTTAATACATCTTTTGATGGCAATAGGAGCCCATAAGGACATATGGGCACGAACCTTTGACATGTTTGGGTTTATGTGCAACAAATCTCATGGTCTTCTGTTGTATTCCTAGCCTCAGACTGGACGTTGGTTGCCGATGATTCTCCAAATATTTTTCTCATTTGCACGAACTCTCTATTTCTCTACCATACGCTTTTTTCCTTCAAAAATCTACTTTTGAGATTGAGTGTTATGTGTGCAATTCGTCCTAAGGTTAAAAGGTTAGGTGTTCTGATAGGTCTAAGTCTCACGTGATCGGCTTGAACATAAAACTTAGGTCCATCACCAATAACTCGGTCTACTAAGGAGTTATTGTTGCACTACTGCCTTGATCCCAAATTACATTGAGCTTCTTTTATTATATGCTCGTTAGTCTCCCCATGTTTAACATATAGAATGCCCATGGATTAATTTAAATTACTGACAACTAAATTAATCAACGTCTTAGATTAGTCTCTACAGACTCACTCTACACTGAGATTTAAACCTTTATTTTATGTGGTTAGATATTTATTAATTAATATTAAGGGTGGTATTGTAATGTTTTATCATTTTGGATAAGTGAAGAAGGGAAAGAAGTAATACATCTACATACGATCATTTTTTACCTATTTTCTTTCCCTTTCAATGATATGGAAAGAGGTTTTGAAGGTTTGGAAGATTTAATCCCTAATTGAAGCCCTTTTTTTTCCTTATTCAACCTTTGGGTTGCAATTCTGCTTCTTATTTTGTGATAAATGCAAAAATAATGTACTAACTATGCAATCATAATAGCAGAAATATGCAAGAATATATTTCAATAGTATATTAAACATAGATGGAAATAAAAAAAGCATAATGAATATTCTAAGCAAGCTTTAACTACACAGTAATTATGCGATAAACATATCAAATAAAATCATTAGTTCAACCACAAGACATAAACCCAAAAAGATGATGAATGTTCTAAATATGCATTAAATATATAATAAATATGCTTATTAAAACAAGACAGAAACACATAAACACGATGAATATTCTAAATAAGCACTAGTTGTATAATAAATATGAATATAAAATATACATTGTCCTAACAAATATCTGATTGAAGAAGAAGAAGAAGACATTTTTGTTTGAATGGCGGTGGTATCTCTACTCGAATGGTTTTTATTTTTCGTCAATAAACATTATAGAGATGGAATCAAATCGAAAGATTTTTGCATAAATATTTTTGTAACCGTTCTATATATTTAATCCATATGTATCTTTTTACTAATTTACCCCTTTTAATTATAATTTAGACAATAAATGGTTATTATTGAAGATAAATCTAGGCTATGAACTCATTATAATCCATGGTTGGGAGTAGTCCCTACGGATTCATCCTACAAATTGGTCTCATATATTCTAATATATATATATATATATATATGTGAAATGAGGTATTTAAAGCCATATTCTTTTTGCATTACTTTAATTATTGTATTTCTTACGATTTACCCCATATAATAAATTCTAATACTATAGTTAACACTTGTGTATTATTTTCTACACTTAAATATAAGATAGCCGATAGAAAAAGTAGAGGCAAGCCACATACTAATCAGAGGTACGAACCATACCCTCAGTGGAAAGAGTACCACCATTACCTTCACTTGCTGCAAGAGATAATCTAAATACATAAGTGACCCTAGCCTAGTTGCCACGCAAGAAGCACCACCACCACCACTGCCTGGTGTTCTTGCAATAACAAGCTGCTCAACAACGACATCAATGTAACCCTAGCTCGACTATTGATACCTACGAGTTTTCTATGATTCAATTTGCCGGTCTTTCTAGAGAACCAAATGATATAAGGACTGAATAATGGAAGTTCTGACTATTAATTTTTCTAGTCGGCCGTTTATGTGACTGCTAACAGTAAGTCAACAACAATGTTCAGTAAAGTGTAAGTGCATAGTTGTAGGTCCCAAGGGGTGTGAGTAAGGTTTAGAAGGGGGGGTTGAATAAACCTTACCAACTTTTCGATTTTAGTCCTTTTAAAATATTACGAGTTAAATACACAAATAAGTCCTTGGGGACATCTAAGTTAGTTAACCAAATAGAGTTAGCCACTCAACAGACTCGATTAATTTGTTGATAGAATAACTCAGTTATTTAGTCTAAACCTTAACTTGAATGTGATGAGATTTTCAGTGGAAGACTTAACACCCTTTAATTTGATTTAATTTGTTTTAAAACACTTGATTTTAGCATTTAGTTACTTATCAATTGAATAGCAAATTATTAGGAGATATAAAGTGATATGCGAGAAATAAAATCTTTGAAATGTAAATGACACAATAATTTTTATAGAGGTTCGAAGATGGGGTAATTCTTCTACTCTCTCTCTTCTCCAACTCTGGAGGAATCCACTAAGTAATGATCAGTACAAAGTGGTTATCACCCGGATACAAGTCTTAATCACACAATGACTTGCTCCTTTGGGACTCGGTCTGGGAGATGCCTTGGTCACACGGTGGCTTCTCGTCCAACTCGGCTACTTCACGGGCGGCGCTTGCTACTTGACTCACTTTCTCAAGCTTCTTGGATTTGATCACGAAGCCCTCCAATAAGTTGAGATTGGTTCGACCTTGAACCTTTCTACAATCCCCCTTGGATAGTAGACCCCTTTTGCTTCATCAAAAGTTTTCTCATCACCAGTTTGAAGTTGTCTTTCTTTCACAGCTTAGTGTTGGATCGATTTCCTTCGAGATTTAGGCTTGAGGATTTTGCTTGAATAACTTGAGAATATTTTGCAGGTTACAGTATGAATAATGCTTGTTATCTCAGGTATGCAAGGTAACCTTTTCTCAATGTGATTCCTCAGCCTTTTATAGTGAATTTTCAAAAATCTGCCCGTTGAAGAGATAGGCTGATTTTTAAAAATCACTTGTGTTCGTTGGCTTGTCTTGTTGTAGTCCTTGATGTTGACATTTCCTCGTATTAAATGTCTTGCAGCATTGCAGCGTTTCTGACACTGGTGCAGTGCTTCCCATTGGTTCGTTCCTTTTGCACACAACTGGAACTAATACTTTATCTCAGACAACTTTAGCAGGTTACTATTCTGAGTAACACTCTTGACTTTAATCAACGGATCTCGTTCAGTTGTCTTGACTTGACTGCAGTCCTTTATTCCCCAGGTGACTTTGAGTTAGCTTCCAATCAACGAATGACTCATCTGTCACTTCAACTTGAGACTTGGCTTCTTGGATTGACTTGACAGACTCTTCATACAACTGTATCACAACCGATACTCCTTCAGTCGAGTTCTTGACATCTCTTCCTTTCCACACTCAGCTGCTTCACAGCGGAGTCTTCATTCTAGTCTTGATTGACTTCTTGTATTCCCAGGCATAATCGACTTGACTCGGCTCATAGCCCTATCTATTACAATACAAATTACATTGAAAATGGGGTGCCAACTTTCTAGTCTAAGTTTTACATGGCATTCATCAAAATCTAAACAATAAATTTCCCAACAATTCCCCCTTTTTGATGATGCCAAAACTTAAATACATGCAAACAATATGCAAACAACAAAGATACATACGGACAATGCAATAACATGGAATGTATGCGTAGAATCAATCTTCTTATTGATCATAACATTCTTGTCCTTTTGCACAATTTGTTTACAATGTGTATCATAGCAATCGAGCATACTTATATCTACGCAAAATACATGTTGTTCATTAAAAAGTCTGAGAAGACTTACATACATATGTATTTACAAAAGTAAAATACATGAAGGGGTTGGCAAAGACAACATTTCATCGCCTTTCACGCCTCCTTCTTTCTTCTTGACTCTGTCTTCGTCGACTCTCTTTCTTTTTTTTTTTCTTCATTTGCTTTCTTCTTTTCATATGCTTTCCTTGACTTCATCTTTCCTTTTTCTTTCTTGTCTCTCTTGCCACAACTGAGTTTGTCTTCGATTTTCTTCTTCGATTCTTTTGACATATTCAACATTTTTCCTCTCCATTTCAGATTGGCTATAGCATCATATCCAGCCCAGTAGATCCTTCCTTTCTTGCATGGATCTACATATTCAATATTTTTGGGTAGAGGTATAGGTTTAAAACTTCTACCTCCACCACTTCTTCCTTCTCTGCTGGGCGTATATTGTACCAGAGTCTTCTTCTTACCAAAGCAGAGGATTGCTAGTAGTTTGTTTGCTCACTGTCGCTTCTTCGCAGCCTTCTTGACTTGGACCTTTCTCCCAGTACAAGTCCCAGGCTTGGTCTATGGACATGTTTTTGAAATATCCTTCGAACTCGAGCGTTTTGAATTCTTCAACAGATCTTGGCTCTTGTCCATCATCTGGAATGGCATCTGTATCTTTTCCTGCCGGAATGCCTCCGAATTGTTTCAACATTTCTTCAACACGGGCATCCGTTCTCTTGTCGAAATCCTCAATCTCTGCTTCTACAATTTTTTTCTTATGAGACATTGTCACAGCAGAGTGATAGAGCAAGCAGAGTCACATGAAGTTTCTTTGATTATGCTAGTATTTGTGACATGACCTTGCCGAGGGGTTTCAACAAGTATTAAGGTCACATCCTTTGACCTTTCCCCCTCAATGATTTTTCCTTTTTCCTTCCTCTTCTCAACATGTGTCTTTCTTTCTCTACAACAATTGTCTCATTTTCTTTCTCAACAACCGTCTCCTACAACGTCTTGGTATTCCTCTTCCCCTTTTTGGCATCATCAAGGAGAGAGGAACCCTGGAAACATCCGACAAGCATGAAGTCCGGTCTTGATAGTGAATTTTGCTTGGAGTCTGCTGAGGAGTATCTTTGTTCGAATTTCTAAGCGGGTGGCTTTGGACTCGGCTGCCACTAGTTTCATTTCAACCATAAGAAGGCTGAATTTGGCATTCATATTCTCTCTACGCTGTGAGAAGTTCTTTTCGATGAAATTCATGCGGCAATTCCATCTCGGTTGTATGGGAGGCATGCAATCTCTCCATATAGGTATGCATCCTCGCCTTCATGTCGGCATTGTCGGCACTCCGGATCGGCATTTGGTTGTATAGTGCTTTGAAATAGCGAACTTGCTCGAGACGCACAACACTTTCTTTGTTGAGACCATTCCCTTATATCGACCACCACTCCTCTCAAGTCTGCTATGAGAGTGGCATCTCTGTTGTCCGGGCGCATGTCGAGAGAGGCTTGGTGTCGTTCAATCTTCTCAATCTCTTCACATATCTTCTTGAAGATTTCACGCATCTCACTTTGTCGACTTGAGTCATTGCCCCACTCTACATCAAAGTTGAAATCAGTGGCACAATTGAATCGATCGGAATAATGGGATCTTCTTGGATGGTGTAGAGCTTTTGTTCTCTTGTAGTCTCTTCTTCGAGCATGGGCGGCTCGCAAGAGAAAGAAAACACTTCTTCATATGCATCGTCTCACACTTGAGTAATTGTGCGCGAGGTGGTCACTCATTGCGACTCGGAAGCCTTCGATTGATTGACAATGATTCATTTGGGGCCTCGATGGTATTGACCCGGTGGCCGAGCCTCATTTGTCTTGCCTTCTTCGGTCTGTTGGTTTGTCCTTTTGAGTTTGCAATTCCTCGGCCATATCGGTAGCGTCATCGGAAGATGATGAGACTGACTTGAGGGCTTGGCTCATCATCAAAATTGAATGTTTGACGAGCAACTTTGAAATCGGCTTACTCATACTTGGAAGAACATCCTCGGTGAGTCTTTTTGATGTGCGGCGGTGGACTCGGCTTCATCTTCAGATCCCAGAAATGATATATCAGGGTTGTCTTGGGAATCATGAAGAGCACTAATCTCCTTCTCAGATTCTTCAATATGAACGGGAGGGATGTTCTGCATTTTTGTCTCTTTACCCAGGGAGTCTCAACCTCCCTTGGGCCTTCATTACCTCCTGCAGTCTCAACTGCAGCAAGGCTTTGTACATTCCCTTCGACAAACGCAGCTGTCTTAGGGTCTTCTGCAGTGGCATCCACAGGAGTCTAAACTCCCTGGATTGCACTTTCATTGCCCAGAGTGTTAACTCACGGGGGGCGAGATCCATCACATAGCCCATTTGCATCAATAGTGTCCTCACCTGCAACGGCTGTTGGCACGGTGAGACAAACTTAAGCTGTCCGAGCGTCGGTGACAACTTTTTGTTATTCTTTTTCTTTCTCTTTCTCCACTTCGCCTCCTTCTTTCATTATGGAGTCATCTGCAACATCCTCCGACCTAGCTACAATGGAGTGAGTTTTCCCCTCAGCTGGCGCACCAGCTGAGTGACTGATGGTGGGGTCACTCTGCTCCAGACTCCGGCTATTTCCATTGAGTGTTCGACCATGGGGGCGGGTGGTAAGACACCTTCAACAGGGGTTGGCTCAACTTGGGTACCCAAGTTCGAGTGTCATCGCCAATTCCCTTAGATCCGTCCTTCGAGTGAATCGGGAAGTGGTTGCAGCAATAACTGTGGCAATCTGTTGTACCACTCCCAACGGATCAATCTCCAGTTGTGATTTGGAAGACTCTCCTAGTCCTTCCATCAGATGTTGCTCATGTATCGATGTGGATTCCGCATGGCTTTTTGCATGTCCAACTTTTCTGTGCATTAATAGGGTCCATGTCCTCATCACTTTCGAGAGCATGTCAAGGTGAGGATGAGTATGTCATTTGGTTCTAGTGAGAGGACAAATCTTTGGCTTTCTCTCGTGCACGGGCTTGCTCTTGACTTTGTCTTTCGTCCGCCTTTATGATACAGAGGATGTCCATGCAATTCTCCTCATCAAGAGCTTGTCGTACAGTGGTAATCCCTAGGAATTTCATTAGCTCCTCTTCCTCTTCTATAAACTCAGGGCGTTCGAACTGCATCCTGGAGTTGCTTAGCTTCCATGCCCTCCATTCTCTCGAGACTGCTCTCGGATATGCGGATATAAGGGTGAGTACATGATGACATCATCATCTTCATCCTCTCCTTGTTGCCCTTCCTTTTCAGGAATGGAAGGCAACATACTCTGCTGCTCAGCTCCTCCAGCAGCATCGGGGACACGTGGAGACACAACTCTTTCATCGGGAGATTTTTTGTCTCTGATGCCTCTTCTTCCTTATTGTTTCTATCCACATTTGGGTCTTTATTTGCCTCTGTGACCGGCCTCGGCAGACTTGGTTGTTTCATCAACAACACGGAGACTTCACTTCTTCAAGAGATCGAGAGATTTTCTCGGTGAGTGGCGGGACTCATTTTGTCTTCTCAAGCTCCGAGCGCTTGGTTAGTCTTCTTCTTCTTTTGTCCTCACCGGAGGAAGTTTAAGTTCGATACTTCTTCCTCAGATTCCTTGGCGGCGGGGGCGTGCATCTTTCTTTGTGCGAGGAGCTACTTTTTCTTGTCTTGCAGATCCTCTTCTTTTTGATGGTCGGAGAAGGTATTAGAGGTTCCTTCTCCGCCTCGGCTATGTGGGCGGGAGATACGGCTGCAGGGGTAGGTGTGTCTTTTGTCTTTTTCTTTCTTTGGGGTAACTATCCTCTTTCATTTTTGCATGGGCGCTTTCTTCTTCGGAGCGGGAGGCAACAAGTTGTTTCCTCGGGGTCACTAATTCCCCCTCGCTTGTGTCCGCCCTCTTCGCATGGGCTCTCTTGGGCTCCCCGAAAGGTTAGCCCTAAACATCTTCTTGTTTACATGGAATGGCTTTCCATCTTTGAAGGGAATTCCCTTCACTTCCATCAAGTGGCCAATAACTAGGCCATAGCCGAAAGTGATCCTCCAAAGGATCCATCCTCATTGAATGACTTATTCGCAAGCGTTATGGCAGAGTCTGGCAGTATACGAACTCAACCCGATTAACTTTCTTCCCTTGCATGATCGCGGCCCATGCGATCGGCTTAGTCTTTTGATAGTTGATTAAAAGCGCCAAACTTCATATCCACGTATTTTGAGACGACATCCATCGACTTGTGATAGTCATCCTTCAATTTCTTGTCATTTGTGTAGACTACTTTCGCAACACACTTGGGTTTGGCTACTTCTTTCCATGCGTGACCAAGTCCACATCGACTTCGTATATCTCCGTCATACCCCGACGGTAATAAGCGATGCTCGCAAGGTCTTTAGTAGTGATCGTGATGTCCTTGCGGTGGACGGAGGACTTAATCCCTTTGTCCGCACCTCGGCGTTCACATAGAAGCTGCGCCACCTCTTCCGGGTAGGTGTGCGAGTATTCTATCATCAAAAAGGCATTAAGCCCGGATGTTTCCAACATATCTGCTATTTTCTTCACAAGGGTTACATCCGAACCCTGTTTAATCATGCCTTGAAATCCATTTGAGGAACCTGAATAGATTTGCCTTGATAACTTGTGAAATCGGTCTTTGGAGCCATTTCTAGAAGATTCTACGGATTAAATCTTGATCAACTTGCTTTGAGAACAGGTAGGGTTTTTGAGAGAAAAGAGACTTGCTTTCGTATTTTTGAAGATGAAGCAGGTTTTTCGTGTGAGAGAGAAAATGAAAGAATGAGTATATAAGGGTTATGAAAGGACGGGTTTTAGGGTTTTGAAATTTTGGATTAGCACGTCACATTGCATTTAATATCTCGCATTTAATGCGGCAAAGCATTTATATCAATCATATGCTTTCTTGTGCGACTTTTGACTTTTGCATCAAAGTCATTATTACGTTGATATCATCCTTAAAAACATTCCGCTCATTAAAAACGACTGCGTTTTTGTCACTTAGCTCATAAATGACTCAGCTCACTCCTTAAATGACTCAACTCTTCTTCTCTCTATTCGTATAGTGACTCAGCTGTTAGCTAACTCGATACAACTGACTTTCCGATACGGCTGATTCACTTGGCTGATTCATGAGATTTGCTCTGTTTTCATCTTTTCATGTTTCATCTCTTCTCATTGAGTCTTCTGAGTGTCAACTCAGCTCAATTAACCCTAGCTCATGCTTAAGCTCTTCAAATCTTGATTCACATAGGGGTTTGGTGAATATGTCAGCTAACTGTTTATCAGTTGAGATATACTCCAAAGTGATGTCTTTCTTGTCAACATGGTTTCTTATAAAATGATATCTGACATCAATGTGCTTTGTTCTCGAATGCAACACAGGATTCTGAGTGATTGCAATAGCACTTGTGTTATCACACATAATTGGAATCTCTTTTTCTTCAATTTCATAATCTCTCAGTTGTTGTCTCATCCATAAGACTTGGGCAACAAATTTGCCCGCACTATGTACTCTGTCACTGTGGATGTGGCTATTGAATTTTGCTTCTTCTTTGAACTAGGAAACCAATCTGTTTCCAAGTATTTGACATGTACACGAAGTACTCTTCTGTCAACTCTACATCCAAAGATAGTCGTAGTCGATTAACCAATAAGCTTGAATTCACCTTCCTTTGGATACCATAAACCAACTTCTTGGCATCCCTTCAAATATCTTAGGATTCTCTTAGCTGCGATTATGTGACTTTCTTTTGGTGCAAATTGAAATCTTGCACATACACCTCTTTGCAAAGGTGATGTCGGCTTTGCTCTTTGTTAGATAGAAAGCGATGATCCAATAAGTGCTCAGTATCTTGTTTGATCTGACTTTACCATCTGCATCCATGTCCATCTTGACTAATGTATTCATTGGTATTTTCGAAGACTTCTCTTCCATACCAAATTTCTTCATTAAATCTACGGTGTACTTTGTTTGACTTATAAAGTTTCCATCCTTCCTTGCATGAGGTTTTGTTTAACTTGGAGTCCTAAGAAGAATGTCAAGGCTCTCCCCATCTTGAATTCGAAGAGTGTTGTCCACTTTGTTCTAGGTGCTTGTTTCAATCCATATAGAGCTTTCTTGAGCTTGTACACCTTATCTCCAATGGTCTTCTGCTTAAAACCTGGAGGTTGCTCAACATAGACTCTTCTTCCAACAATCCATTTAAAAATACACTTTTCATATCCATTTGATATACAATAAAGTTCTTGTGTGCAGCATAGGCAAGAAACATCCTTATTGCTTCTAATCTTGCAACAGGAGCAAATGTTTCATCAAAATCTATTCCTTCTTCTTGGCAATATCCTTTGGCTACCAATCTTACGTTGTTTCTTACCACATAACCTTCTTCATTCATATTGTTTCTGAAAACCCATTTTGTGCCAATAACATTTTGATGGGTTAGTCTTTGCACCAATTCCCACACTTTGTTTCTTTCAAACCGATTCAACTCTTCTTGCATGGCTTGAATCAATGTGTGTCATCCAATGCTTGTGACACATCTTTTAGCTCTATTTGGGAAATAAAACAAGTGAACATTGTGTGTTTAGTCATCTCGGCCATCAACACCATCTCTCACATTTCCAATGACTAACTCGGTGGATGGTCTCGGCCATCTCACATGAGGTTGAAGTAAATCACCTGGGTTTAGTCGTCTTGCATGTTTGTGTTGTCTTGAGCTGCTCTTTCATCATCATTCACCGAGATTCTCCATTTGTTTTTGAGACTCAGCATCTCATCTTCATCTTGATTGATTGCTCCAACTTCGGCTTCAACATAGGGACTCTTCGCATAGTTGGTGATTCAAACTTATCGCCTAACTCTTCAACGTCTTCTCCATTTATATTAGGTTCATCAAAAACCACATGGATAGACTCTTCGTGACCATAGTCCTCTTGTTCAACACTCTATAGGCTTTACTTTCAAATTTGAGTATCCCAAAAAGATACCTTCATCGGCTTTTAGCATCAAAAGCCTTTAGATTATCCTTGCCATTTTTGTGGATGAAGCATTTAATTCCAAATATTCTAAAATACCCAACATTTGGCTTTCTCCTGTCCATATTTCATAGGGAGTCTTTGTCATTGTCTGTTAATCATGCATCTATTTTGAGTATAGCAAGCGGTGTTGATGGTTTCACCCATTCAAAATCTCTTTGGCAATCCAACTTGACTAACATGGTTTTTGCGACTTCTTTGAGAGTTCTTTTCTTCTTTCGCTACTCCATTCTCTTTTTTGTGGAGTCCTTATGTAGATAATTCATGAGCAATACCATTTTCAACACAATCTTGAGTAATTATTCCATTGACAAACTCAGTTCCTCTATCAGACCTTATCTTTATAATGGTTTGACTCTTCTCATTTTGAACTCTTCTCATCAGTTGAGGTAACTTCTGCAAGTTTCCTTCTTTTTACACATGAAGATTGTCCATGTATATGATGCAATCACATTTTTGAGATCATTTTCCCTCTTTTCTATAGCAGCTATCTCTGCTATTAGTTTTGGATTTTCAGCCTTCAGCTCTTTGTTCTCATCAGCTATGTGACTTAGAGTACTCAGCTCCTTAGTCAGTTGTGCGTTTTGGCTTTTGAGCTGGCTGTTTTCCTCATTTAATAGTGTGTGTGAGGATTTAATGTGCTCAAAGTCTTTCATCATTTTGCCTAATGAATCATAAAGATCAAGTAGGTGATGAAGTGTGTGTGTCCAATCACTATCACTAGAATCTGAGTGAGATGAGTTAGAGTGTACCTCATCTTCTTGGTCAGGTTGATCTTGTTCTTTAGCCATTAGACAAATCATTGCTTCTTCTTGAGAATCACTTGAGTAGTCACTTTACTACTCTCGAAGTCTCTTCTTCTTTTGACTTATTTGCTTTGTCTCGGCTGAGCCCAACATAGCCTTTTTCTTTTCTTGTCTTCTTTCTCTTAAGACTATTCTTTCTTCTTCATTCCTGTATTTATTGACTACAGGATATGAAAAGTCAATAGCAAAGTGTCCTGGTTGTCTACAGTTCCAACACAGGTTTTCAGCTCTTTGATCAGTTCTTTCCATTCTTGGGTTGTCGGCTCTACGATATTCAATCTTTTGATGCTCGGCTCTCTTGGGTGACCTATCTTCCTTGACTTGGAGGAGTGAATGTCTCTGGAGGATTCACCCTTGTTTCTTTTATAGTTCTTGTTCAAGAACTTATTGAATCTTTTAACCATCAAGGCAATTTCCTCCTGGTCAATGGCTTCCTTGACCTCGGATCTCTTCCCATCCTTGACTATAAGTGCATTGTTTTGGGTACAACTGTCTCCTCTTGTAGGTCCCAAGGGGTGTAAGTGTAAGGTTTAGAAGGGGGGTTGAATAAACCTTACCAAATTTTCGATTTAGTCCTTTTAAATCTCTGAGTTAATTCTACAGTTTGTGTCCTTGATGGACAGTCGAATTAGTCACTCAAGTAGAGTTAATCTTTTAATGATCAAATTTGAGTATTGATGGAGTAACTCATTTGTTGGCTACAATTTAACTTTGTGGTTTTATTTTTTGGAAGACTTAACACCCTTAAGTTTGATTAAGCAAGATATTAGAGCTTGATTTAGTACTTGTAAATTATCAAATGGATAGCAAATTTATCGTGAGATATAAGCAATTAAAAGTGCGGGAATTTAAATCTTTGAAATGTAAATGACAAGAAAGTTTTTATAGAGGTTCGAAGATGGGGTAATTCTTCTACTCCTCTCTTCTCCAACTCCCGGAGGAATCCACTAAGTAATGATCGGTTTACAAAGTGGTAACAGTCCGGATACAAGTCTTGATCACTGTGGCCGACTTGATCCTTTGGGACTCGGTCTGGAGACGCCTTGATCACTCACCTGGCTTCTCGTTCGACTCGGCTTCTTCACAGGGCAGGCTGCCTTGCTACTACTGACTCACTTGCTCAAGCTCTTTGGATTTGATCACGAAGCCCTCCAAATGCTTAAGACTTAGTTCAACTTTGAACTTTTCTACGATCCTTCCTGGAAAGTAGACCCCTTGTTTTCAAAGGTTTCCTCTTCAATGGTTGAAGCTCTCTCTTTCCTTCACGGGTAAGTGTTGGATTGATGTACTTGAATGTAGGCTTGAGGATTGAGATTGTTTGAGTTTTTCTAATGTGCTTGTATATCTCACGTATGTGTCATTCCTGCATCCTCTTTTTCTCAAACTAACTCCTCGGCCTTTTATAGTGAACTTTCAAAAAAATTTGCCCATTGAAGAGATAGGCTTATTTTTGAAAGTCACTTTGCGATCGTTGGCTTGCGATTCTTGGAATTGCCGTTTCCTCGTATGAATTATTCTTTTCACCTTTTGAGTTCGACACGGTGTAGTGCTTCCCATTGGTTCATTCCTTTTGCACGCTCTGGGACTGAGCACTCCAAGAAAGGTTGTATGGAGATATTACTTGTTTAAGTAAATCTCTTGATTTTCGTGCAACGGTTCTTTTCGATTATCTCGACTTGACCGCATTTCCTTGCTTTCCCCAGGTGACTTAGAGTCGACTTCCAATCATTGGATGACTCTTTGTCACTTCAACTTGAGACTTGGCTTTTCTTGAGTTGACTTGTGATGCTCCACTGTTGCATCTCACCGCTTCTTCAAGATAGTGTTCCCGTCTACTCTTCTTTGCCATACTCAATTTGTCTCACAGAGTCTTCCTTCCAGATCTTGATTGTCTTCTTGCATGTTAGGCGTATTTGTCTTGACTCGACTTGGCGACTCTATTCATTACAATGCATTTTACAACAAGAATTGGGGTGCCAACTTTCTATTCTAAGTTTTACATGGCATTCATCAAAATCTAAACAATAAAATTCCTAACAATTTCCCCCTTTTTGATGATGCCAAAACTTAGATCATACAAATATGTAAATAACAAAGATACATACTGAGATAGTGTATTGACATAGAATGTATGCGTGAGAATCAATCTTTTTATTGATCATATCATTCTTGTACTTAACACAATTGTTTACAAGGTGTATCGTGAGTATATAACTGTCTTCACAAAAAAAAAAATTTATAACTCTATTACGAAGACTTACATTGTATGTATTTACATAATAAAATACATGAAGGGTTGATGACAAAGAACACTTCATCTCCTTATTTGTCTCCTTCTTTCATCTTGATCAAGATCTTCTTTCTCTTCTTCTCTTTTTTTCCGTCATTTGCCTTCTTTTTTCTTCTCATATGCCTTCCTGGCAGCTTCATCTTTCCTTAGTCTTTCTGTCTCTCCGCCATAGCCGAGTTTGTCTTTTGTTTTCTTCTTCTATTCTCTTTGCATACTCGGCGTTAGTTTTAGCCACTCGCAAATTTGCCACTTGGTCAAGCCAGCCAAAAAGAGATCCCTCCTTTCTTTCCAGGATCTACGATTCGATATTCTTGGGCGGAGGCCTAGGTGCAAGCTTCTTCCTCCATCGCCGCTTCTTCCTCTACCGGGCGAACATCTTGTCTTGGGGTCTTCTTCTTCCCGGTGATTGACTAGCGAGTGACCAGCAGAGTGAGCTAGGAAGGGAAGTCTCATTTTGTCTGTCGACTTCTTCACACAATGTGAGACCCTTTTCCCAAAAGACAAGTCCCAAGCTTGAGCCATGGACATATTTGCAAAATATCCTTGATTCGAGCGTTTTGAATTCGTCAATGATCTTGGCTCGGCCCCGACATCGAAATGGCATACGTGTCTCTGCCAATTGGAATGCCTCCATGTTCTTTCAAGATGTTCATCACCCGGCATCCATTCTTCCTTCCACTTCCTTCATCCCTCGCTTCAATTTCTTTTCTCTTCTCGGCCATAGATACAGAGTCTTGGAGTGGCGAGTCACGGGGAGTTTTCGCTTATAATGTCACCATTTGTGTGAGGACCTGTTGGGGGTTTGTGCAATCATCAAGGTCATATCTTTTGATCCTTCCCCTCAATGATTTTCCTTTCTTCGATTTCAAATTTTCTCATTTGATTTTCCTTCTCACCGCTTCCCTTTCTCAATTTTGCTCCTTTCTTTTCGACAGATTTTTTTGCTTTAAGGTATTCCTCTTCCCCCCTTTTGGCATCATCAAAGGATAGAGGAACCCAGGGAACATATTTGGCAAGCATGAAGTCGAAGTCTTTCGATGGTTAAATTTTGCTTCAAGTCTGCTGCGTTGTATGCAAAGACGTAAATTCAGATCTAGTAGCGTTGGATTCTCAATAAATCGCTTCATCTCAGCCATGAGAAGGCTGAATTTTCTTGTCATGTGTTCTTCCAAACGCCAGTATATCATTTGCATTTCGCTCACGCAGCAGCCTTGATCTCGGCAAAGTGTGAGCTTCATGCATATGCTCAATGTGTTCCTCACCGTTTTTTTGCATCAACATTCTCGGCTCTCCACACCAGACTTGTTAAACAAGGTTCAAGTATCTCACCTGTTCCACACGCATTGATTCTTCTTTGTTGCCACCATTCCCTTATTCGAATTGTTATGCCTCTTAAGTCATTTTGTAAGGGTGGCATCTGTTGTCCGGGCGCATGTCCAAAGAGGCCTGATGCCTCTCCATCTTTTCAACTTCAAGAAAGAGTGCCTTGAACACTTCTCGAACTTGGTGATTCTTCTCATTGCGGTGATGGCCATACTGTGTCGAAATCAAAATCGGTGGAACAATGGTGCCTCGAGTGAAAAACAGGAGCGGGTGCGTGATAACGTGCTTGCTCGCTTTTTCGACTCTTCGTGGAGTTCGTATCTCCGGTGAGAAAGGGAAAGATTCTACAAAAGATTCATCACCGCCGATCAGGATACGTTCGATGATGAGCGGTGCGCGTGAAGTTCTTTTGGGAATCGATCCATTTGTAGCTTGAGGAGCGGGAGCGGTGGTTTACGGTTGTTGGGTTTGGTTGTGAAATAGACCCGCTTGCCGAGCCTCATTGTCTTAATGACTTCGTTGGTCTCAACCTGATTTTTCCTTCGATTGACTTGTCCTCGGCCTTATCAGCAGCGTTATCGGACGATGATGAGATTTCTAGAGGTGGCTCATCATCAAAGTTAAAAGTTTGACGAGTAGTCTTGGGATCGACTTACTCGTACTTGGAACACCCGCATGGTGAGTCTTTTGGATTTGTCATGGGGGTTGACTCGCCTTCTTCTTTTTTTTGATCCCGGAAAAGTGACATCGGGTTGTCCGGGAATCATGAAGTGCGCTGATCTCCTTCTCGGATGGATCGATGATTGCGGGAGGGATGTTCTCTACTTGACCTCTTTACCCGGGAAGTCTCAACCTCCGTGGGCCTTCATTTCCTCCAGCAGTCTCTCTGCTGCGAGGCCTTGGTCCTCCCTTTCGACGAGTGTCACTGTCTTAGGGTCTTCTACGATGGCATCCATTGGAGTCTCAACCCCATGGATTGCACTTTCATCGCCCATAGTGTTAACTCCAGGGCTGTTCCTTCTCGTGCCTCGACGCATCGGCGGCGTCATTAGCCTTCGTGAGCGGTTGGCACCTCGGTGAGATAGTCTCAAATGTCGAGCTTCGTTGATGGCAACTTCTTTGTTCTTCTTGTGATTGTAATTTCTCTTCTTCGCCTCCTTGCTTCTTTGTGGAGTCATCTGCAGCATCCTCCGACCTTGCTGCAGGTGGAAGGAGTTTCCCCCTCCTTGCAGGCGCACCTGGTGAGTGACTTGGAGTGGGGTCACTCGTCTCGGACTCATTTTGTTGCAAATCGATGGTTCGGCCGTTGGGGCGGTGGTAGCACACCTTCAATAGGGGTTGGCTCGATTTGGGGTCCCCACTAGCCCGGTTTCATCGTCATTTCCTTATTGCCTTCTTCCGAGTGAGTGGGGAAGTGGTAGCGCAACATCGGTGGCTATTTTCTTTGAACCACTCCCATAGGATCGATTTCGGTGTGTTCGGAGGACTCTCCTGGTCCCTCCATTAGTCTTTGCTCGTGAAGAATTCTTGATTCATGCAATGCTTGCGCATTTGTAACTCTTACGGGCGACATTTTCGGATCCTCATCATTTGTCCCGAGAAGACATCAAGAAGAGGATGGAAGTGTTACGGTGGTGGGAGATAGGGCGGATGCTTGCCTTCTCACGTGCTTCGGCTTCGACTTGCTTTGCTCTCCCCTGTCCTTGTAGATGCGCAGGATGTCTAGCGATTGTCCTCATCAAGTCTTTGGGAGCACGAGAGTTAGTCCAAGGAAATTTAGCGAGTTCTCTTCTTCTTCTATGAACTCGGGCCGTTGGAACTGTTCCCTTGACTTGCTCAACTTCCATTTTCTCCACTCACGCAGACGATTTTGGATGTACGGGTAAGGTGGAGATAGGATCATTACATCACTATCTGCTTGGGCTGGTTCTTCTTGTGTTTTGTTTGTGTGGTGAGCTACGGTGTGTGTCTCGGAGTTGCCTCTGCACGATCGCCTTCAAACGAGACTTGGCTGTTTCATCAACTACATCGGAGACTCTACTTCTCCGGTAGTCTCCGTATTTGTGCTAGCCGAGTAATCGACTCATTTGGTTTCTCTGTTCGGACCGCTTGACGAGTCTTCTTCGTCTCTGGTTTGTACGGGGAATTTCAGTTGAGGCGGTGTCCTCTCGAGTCTTGGGCGGCGGGGGCCGGTCTTGGTGTTTGTTTCGAGGAGGTGGCCGTGCAGGGGCTTGTCGTTCTCCTCCTTTTGACGATCGGAGAAGGTATTTGTGAGTCCTTCTCGACCCTGCTGCAGGGCGGGTGACACGGCTTTTGGGCGGTGTGGACATCGCTGCAGGGGCAGGAGCATGTTTGGTTTTCTTTCTTTGCGGGGGCAACTTGATCTTCTTAGCGTACCGCAGGGCTTTCTTCTTCTTTGGAGAGAAGCGAATTTGTATCTTCGGGGTCGGTGATTCCCCTCATCGGTGTCGCTCTCTTGGCATAAGCTCGCTTCGAGCACGGAGAGAGGTTAGCTCAACATCCTCTTGTTAACATGGAAGGCCTTCCCATGTCTAAGAGGGACTCCTTTCACCTCCAATAGCCGGCCAATCACTAGGCCATATCCCGGGATCCTCCAAATGTGCCATCTTCTTTGAAGGACTTGTTCCCACGTTCGCGAGTCTGCCTTTGTAGATAAACTCAGCCCAATTTATCTTCTTTTCTTCGATGATTGCAGCCATCACAATCGGCTTTGCCTTTGATAGTTGGTCAAAGTCGCCAAATTTGATGTCGATACATTTGGCAACTATGTCCAACAATTTGTGATAATCCTCCTTCGCCAGTCTCTTGTTTTTTGTGTATATAATTTTATCGCAAGGTTGGACTTGGCTATTTCTTTCCATGCGTCACCCAAGTTTACATCAGCTCGGCTTCCTTAATTTGATTTGCTCTTCGCGGGTAGTGAGCAATATTCACCAAATCCTTGCGGTAATAGTCACCGCTTCCCGTGAGCAGATGACTTGATTCCTTCGTCGTGAATCTCGGCATTCACGAGAATTGTGCGACCTCCTCCACATAGGTCATAGGATATTCCGGCGTTAGAAACGGTTTTAGTCCGGGACGTTTCCAACTTTTAAAGCAATTTTCTTCACCAGGGTGTCGGACCCCGCTTTTACCATTCCGTTTAAATCCACCGTCGAACGGGTGTGGATTTGCTTTCCTAACTTAGTAAAGTCGTAAGTTGGTGCCATTTCTCAGAATTATATCAAGAAAAGTCTCGTAAATTGATTTGAATGTTGATAGGGTTTCGAGAGTAGTTTGCCTTTGCTTTTGAGAGAAAAAGATGAACAGTTTTTAGAAAGTGAGAGAGAAACGGACGAAAATGGTTTAAATATGGTTTATGAAAGGACGTGTGCGGTTTTGAATTGTGATCGAAATCAACGGCTTGGATTTCGCACGCCTATTGAGCATTTCACGTCTCGTATTTAATGCGGCAAAGATTTATATCCAATCATAAGCTTAGTGTGCGGCTTTATGTACGTACACATCATCATTATCGACGTGTTCCTTAAAACATTCCCGCTTAAGTTAAACGATGCGTTTTTGTCACTTTGCTCATAAGTTATTCAGCTTATCTCTTAGGCGATTTAACTCTACCTCTGATTCTCTTGGTGACTTCTATCACCGATTGTATTTGTTTTCCGATCTGGTGATTTACTAAGTTGATTTTTTTTTGGATCTTTTTCACTTCTTTTTTGTTCTAATACTCTTCTTTGATTTGTCGAGTGTCACTCACTCAATTAACCCCAACTCATGCTTGAGTTCTTCAAATCTTGATTCACATAACGGTTTTGTGAAGATGTCGGCTAGTTGTTTATCGGTTGAGATGTATTCCAAGATAATGTCCTTCTTTTCAACATGATCTCTTATGAAATGATATCGACATCTATATGTTTTGTTCTTGAGTGCAACACGAGATTTTGAGTGATTGCAATGGCACTTGTGTTATCACACATGATTGGAATTTCTTTTTCTTCAACTTCATAGTCTCTCATTTGTTGTCTCATCCATGGGACTTGGGCACTGTTTTTGCAAGCCTATGTATTTCGCCTCAATTTGTAGAGGTGGCTATTGAGTTTTTCTTGCTAAACCAGGAAATTAGTCTTTCCTAGCATTTGACAGTGCACGAAGTGCTCTTTCTGTCCACTCTGATCCATCCAGGCGTCAGTCTCGAATAGCCAATTAGCTTGAATCCACCTTCCTTTGGATACCATAGGCCTACTTCTTGGCTTCCTTTCAAGTATCTCAATATTCTCTTAGTTCTTTGTCATATGGCTCTCTTTTGGAGCAGATTGAAATCTTGCACATACACCTGACAAAGAAAGGTGATGTCCGCCTACTTTGTGAGATAGAGCAATGATCCAATAAGTTGCTCAGATCTTGTTTGATCTACGGGCTTGCCATCCGCATCCATGTCCATTTTGATGATGTGTTCATTGGTATTTTTCTGAGAAGACTTTTCTTCCATACCAAATTTCTTCATTAAATCTCTCGTATATTTTGTTTGACTTATGAAGGTTCCATCCTTCATTTGTTTCACTTGAAGTCTAAGGAAAAATGTCGGCTCTCCCATCATGCTCATTTCAAATTTACTTTGCATGAGGTTTGAGAATTTTTCACACATGACTCTTTGTTAGTGGATCCAAAAATGATGTCATCCACATATATTTGAACAAGCAAAGGTATAATCTTCTTGTCTTGAATTCTGAAAAGTGTTCTATCTACTTTTCCTTTTGTGAATCCATTTTCGATTAGGAATTGTGACGGGGTATCATACCATGCTCACGGGTGCTGTTTCAATCCATACAAGGCTTTCTTGAGTTTGTATACCTTGTCTCCAAGAGTCTTCTGCTCAAATCCTGGAGGTTGTTCAACATATACTTCTTCTTCCAATAAACCGTTTAGGAATGCACTTTTTACATCCATCGATATACAATGAAATTCTTGTGAGTGCATGGGCAAGAAACATCCTTATAGCTTCCAATCTTGCTACGAGGGCAAATGTTTCATCAAAATCTATCCCCTTCTTGGCAATATCCTTTGGCTACTAGTCTTGCTTTTTATTCCTTACCACGAGCCTTCCTCGTTCATCTTATTTACGAATACCCATTTGGTTCCAATAACATTTTGATGTATGGGTCTTTGCACTAGTTCCCATACTTTATTTCTCTCAAATGATTGACTCTTCTTGCATAGCTTGAATCCAATGTGTGTCATCCAATGCTTGTGACACATCTTTTGGCTCTATTTGCGAAATGAAGCATGTGAACATAGCTTCTTGTTGAGTTCGGATCTTGTTTTGACACCTTCTCTCATATCTCCAATGACAAGTTCGGTGGATGGTCTCTCGGCCATCTTACATCGAGGTTGGAGTAAGTTAATTTGGATTGATCGAGTTGCGGTTGTGTTCTTTGTGGTCACTCTTTCGTGGTCACTTAGCTGCAAATTTTCCATTTTGCTTTTGAGATTCACTATCTCATCTTCTTTCGAGTTGATAATCCCGACTTGACGGCGTAGGGACTCTTCGTATGATTGGATGTTTCAACTTATCACGGTGACTCTTCAATGTCTTCTCCATTTACATTTGGCTCATCGAATACTACATGAATGGATTCCTCTGTAACCATAGTTCTTTTATTGAGTATTCTGTAGGCTTTGCTTTCGGTGAGTATCCTAAGAAGATACCTTCATCACCTTTAGCATCAAAAGCCTTTAGGTTGTCTTTGCCATTGTTGTGGATGAAGCATTTACATCCAAATATTCGAAATATGCAACATTTGGTTTTCTTCCATCCAGGATCTCATAGGGAGTCTTTGTCATTTGTCTATTTATCATACATCTGTTTTGGGTGTAGCAAGCAGTGTGTTAATTGCTTGAGCCCAAAATCTTTTTGGTAACCTGCTTGACTAACATGGTCCTTGCTGCTTCTTTGAGGGTTCTGTTTCCTTCTTTTCGCAACTCCATTCTTGTGGAGTCCTTGCTGCTGATAGTTCATGACCAATACCATTCTCAATACAATCTTGAGTTATTATTCCATTGACAAACTCGGTTCCTCTATCCGATCTTATTTTGATAATGGTTTGACTCTTCTCATTTGAATTCTCTTCATCATTTGTGGTAGTTTTTGTAGGGTTTCTTTCTTCTTGCACATGAATATTGTCCATGTATATCTTGAGTAGTCATCTACTACCACCAAGGTGTATTTCTTTCCACTTATCGGTTGGTTCCCTTTGGGCCAAATAGATCCATATGAAGTAGATGCAATATTCTTGTTGAGGATGGGCATGTCTTTTCTTTGAATGACGACTTGATTTGTTTTCCCTCGACATGCATCACATATACTCTCCTTCTTGTATATCGAGTCCGGAAGTCCTTCTACAAGATGACTTCTTGCTAGCTTGTTAATTGTTTTGAAATTCAGGTGACTCGGCTTTTTGTGCCACCTAACTTAACTTGATTCAAATTTGTGCTCTTTGCTAGTAGACAGTCTTTGGGTGTTGCGTTGACCAATCCACTACATACATATTCTTCTTCGTTTCTATTTCTTTTGCAAAGACAACTTCATTTGATTCAATATCCTTGATTTGGCATACACCCATGTTGAATCCAACATTGTAGCCCTTGTCACGAGCCGATCGATACTCGATGAGGTTGAAGTTGAGTCCTTCAACATATGCAACATCGTGATTTCTAATCCATTCCTCTTGATGGATCCAATGCCTCTTATTTCACCAGGAGCTTCATTTCCTCCAAATATGACTTTGGCTCCTTTGACTTCCTTGAATTTTTTGACAGATTTCTCTTATTTCTGTCATATGTCCGAAAACCACTATCCATGTACCAGGTTCCTTGGCACTTCGGTATTTCATTCTCTTGAACTCGCAATCAAGGAAATTAAGTTTTAGGTACCCATACTTTATGCAGGTCCGAGGGGTTAGAATTGTAAGATGATCCAACCAACCTATAGCCAAATGATTTGGCTCTAAGGGGGTTGCCATCTATCGATGCCATAATCATAATTAATTCGCAAATTGCTTGGGGATTCAGGTTCATACATCTGTCTCTTTTGTCAGATGTCCGCATATGTGTTTTAGCAATTGCCTTCCTTGGGTAATTGTGGTGCTTTTGAGTGTAGTGCACAGGTGCATGTGTGTCTTTGATGAAAGCTCTTATACTTTTGGAATGGCCTTTGTTGAGTTCTAGGCCTTTGCCTTTGGGCTTATATTCCATAAGTCTATGCGATAGTTCACATTGTTCCAATCAGCTTGGCTTGGATATTTTCTACCATTCCCATCATATGTATTTCTTTTATGGATTTTCGGAATTTTTGGTAGCTCTGTTTCTTCTTTCTGAGTATTTTTACATTAGGAGTTTTTGAGGACTAAAATTTGAATCTCTTCTCATTTGTCCTTTCAAAGATACTCAATTGGCATTTTCCTTTTCCTTTGTAACCAAGGCCGTTTGCTTAGTATTGTGCTTTGGAGTGAATGTGTGTGCAACATTTAGAGTTTTGGGTTTTTGATTCTTCATGACTTGAAGATCCTTTTTCCAAAATTACTCTTGAGGTTTGACATGGCACAAAGGAATTAAATCCTAAGCTGTCTTGTCTCCACATTCTCTTTGACTCATAATAAGATCATCCAATGATTTAGATGCCTTAGTGAATGAGGCAATAACATTTTTGAGGTCATTCTCCCTCTTTTCTATAGCAGCAATTTCGCTACTAATTTAGCATTTTCACCTTTAAACTTTCATTTTCAATGACTATTTGACTTAGAGTACTCGGCTCCTTAGTCGCCTTTGAGTTTTGACTTTTAAGTAATTTGTTTTCCTCATTCAATAGTGTGTGTGAGGATTTAATGTGCTCAAAATCTTTCATCATTTTGCCTAATGAATCATAAAGATCAGAGGTGATGAAGTGTGTGTGTCTGAGTCACTATCACTAGTGTCCGAGCTTGTTGAATTAGATTGTACCTCATCTTCTTGATCTTGTTCTTTGGCCATTAAGCGGATCAAGGCTTCTTCTTCGAGTCACTCGAGTAGTCGGCTTCATTGCTCTCGAATCATTGTCTCTCTTGACTTGTCTGTCTCGGTAGATCTCTGCAGACCATCATTGCCTTTTTCTTTTCTTGTCTTCTTTCTCAAGACCTTTCTTTTTCTTCTTCATTCCCTGTCTTGTTGACTACAGGATATGAGCGATCAATGGCATAGTGACCTGGTTGTCTACAATTCCAACATAGATATTGACCTTTTGATCGACTCTTTCTACTCTTGAGTTGTCGGTCCTTTGATACTCAATTTGTTGATGATCTGTTCTCTTGGTTGGCCTATCATCCCTTGATTTGGTGGGAGCCGAGTGTCTTACGGAAGATTCACCCTTTCCTCTCTTGTAGTTCTTGTTAAAGAACTTGTTAAATCTTTTAACCATTAGGGCTATTTCTTCCGGGTCAATTGCCTCTTTGACCTCGACTCTCTTCCCATCTTTGACAATTAGAGCATTTGTTTTGGGTACAAATTGTTGTCTCTTCGGGTCTTTTCTTCTCGGCTCAAACTCATAGGCTTTGAGGTGCGAGAATAGTTCATGGTTGGATGTCTTTGATAGGTCCATGGAATGTCTCGGTGCCATGACCTTCATTTCCCATTCGGTGGAAGACTTTTTAGGATCTTCATACACATTTCTTCTCGTGTATATTCCTTTCCAAGTGTAGACAAAATTGAGCTCATTTGTGATTTCGTAAACCGAAAGCGCCCGGTTGATCCAGATTCTCTCCCGAGATCATTTTGAAAATTTCAAACTTAAAGACAAACGACTATCGATAATTTGTTTTCTTTGATTTGCTCCGAGCCTTCACAAATTAATGTCACTTGTCCCGATTTCTTTAGCCGTTTTGCATGATTTGACTTTGTTGAACATGGCTTTGTCCAAGGTTTTGTAGAGGATGTCCTTGGCTACATTATCCAGGTTGTATCTTTTTTGTCATCATTTGTCCACTCGGTTCTTGGTTTTTCAACCATGATGGTGCGGGAGCAACATCTTCTTCTCCTTTCACCGCAACTCTTAAATACAATTTGTGTTCACTTTTAATATTTGTAGAGGCCCATCTTCTATTACTATCCACATCTCATCATGTAATCTTTGATAGATGAGCTCGCATACGAATTTTCCAATCATCAAATTCTTCAATAGTGAACATAGGGATGCGTGTTAGATTTGCTTCCATGATAATGACTTTTAATAAAAAGAGTTTTGAAAGTTTAAGTACTAAAGCGAGACTTTGAAAAATTTGGAGATCTAGTTCATAACGGTCTGCGGAGGGTTCAATGAACCAACGCTCCGATACCACTTGTAGGTCCCAAGGGGTGTAAGTGTAAGGTTTAGAAGGGGGTTGAATAAACCTTACCAAATTTTCGATTTAGTCCTTTTAAATCTACAGAGTTAATTCTTACATTTTGTGTCCTTGATGGACAATGAATTAGTCACTCAAGTAGAGTTAATCTTTTAACAGACTCGGTGAAATTTCATTGATGGAGTAACTCATTTGTTGGCTACAATTTAACTCAATTTGTGGTTTTATTTTCATTGGAAGACTTAACACCCTTAAGTTTGATTAAGCAAGATATTAGAGCTTGATTTAGTACTTGTAAATTATCAAATGGATAGCAAATTTATCGTGAGATATAAGCAATTAAAAGTGCGGGAATTTAAATCTTTGAAATGTAAATGACACAAGAAAGTTTTTATAGAGGTTCAAGATGGGGTAATTCTTCTACTCCTCTCTTCTCCAACTCGGAGGAATCCACTAAGTAATGATCGGTTTACAAAGTGGTAACAGTCCGGATACAAGTCTTGATCACAACGGCCGACTTGATCCTTTGGGACTCGATGCCTGAGACGCCTTGATCACTCGGTGGCTTCTCGTTCGACTCGCTTCTTCACAGGCATTTTTGCGCTTTGCTACTGACTCACTTGCTCAAGCTCTTTGGATTTGATCACGAAGCCCTCCAAATGCTTAAGACTTAGTTCAACTTTGAACTTTTCTACGATCCTTCCGGAAAGTAGACCCCTTGTTTTCAAAGGTTTCCTCTTCAATGGTTGAAGCTCTCTTTCCTTCACGAGGTAAGTGTTGGATTGATGTACTTGAGAATGTAGGCTTGAGGATTGAGATTGTTTCAGTTTTTCTAATGCTTGTATATCTCACGTATGTGTCATTCATGCATCCTCTTTTTCTCAAACTAACTCCTCGGCCTTTTATAGTGAACTTTCAAAAAAATTTGCCCGTTGAAGAGATAGGCTTATTTTTGAAAGTCACTTTGCAATCGTTGGCTTGCGAGTTCTTGGAATTGCCGTTTCCTCGTATGAATTATTCTTTTCACCTTTTCGAGTTCGACACGGTGTAGTGCTTCCCATTGGTTCATTCCTTTTGCACGCTTCCGGGGGAGAGCACTCCAAGAAAGGTTGTATGGAGATATTACTTGTTTAAGTAAATCTCTTGATTTTCAAGGCAACGGTTCTTTTCTGATTATCTCGACTTGACCGCATTTCCTTGCTTTCCCAGGTGACTTAGAGTTAGCTTCCAATCATTGGATGACTCTTGTCACTTCAACTTGAGACTTGGCTTTTCTTGAGTTGACTTGATCGATGCTCCACTCTTTTGCATCTCACCGCTTCTTCGATGAGTGTTCCCGTCTACTCTTCTTTGCCATACTCATTTGTCTCACACAGATAGTCTTCCTTCCGATCTTGATTGTCTTCTTGCATGTTAGGCGTAGTTGTCTTGACTCGGCTTTGGCGACTCTATTCATTACAATGCATTTTACAACAAGAATTGGGGTGCCAACTTTCTATTCTAAGTTTTACATGGCATTCATCAAAATCTAAACAATAAAATTCCTAACACCTCTTGATCTTCTTCTCGGCTCAAACTCGTAGGCTTTGAGGTCTGAGAATAGCTCATGGTTGGATGTTGTTGTGAGGTTCATTGAATGTCTCAGGGCCATGACCTTCATTTCCCATTCAGCTGGGAGGCTTCTCAGAATCTTCATACACATTTCCTTCTGTGTATATTCTTTCCCAAGTGCGGATAATTCATTTGTGATTTTAGTGAATCGAGCATCCAGCTGATCCAAGGTTTCCGCAATCATATTAAAATTTTAAATTTTTTGTACATCAATGGACAATTTGTTTTCTTTAATTTGCTCGGATCCTTCACAAATTAAAGTTAATTTATCTCGATTTGTTTTGCGGTTTGACAAGATTTGACTTTATGGAACATTGCTTTGTCAAGGTTTTGTAAAGTATGTCCTTGGCCACATTGTCCAAGTTGTATCTTCTTCTGTCCTCGTTTGTCCATTCGGTCCTTGGTTTCTCAACACTGATCTTGCTTTCAAAGAAGAACTTCCTCTCCTTCACCAAGGCCGCTCTCTTTACAATCTGTGTTCACTTTCGATTTGCGGTGGCCCATCCTCTATCACTATCCATATTTCATCATGTAAAGCGAGATAGATGAGCTCGCATACGAATTTTTCAATCATCAAATTCCTCAATAGTGAACATAGGAACGCGTGTCAAATTTGCTTCCATGATAATAACTTTCTTTGAATAAAAATAGCTTTTAAAAGAGCAAGTGTTAAAAACTTCTTTGAAAGATTGGAGATCTAGTTCAGTAACCAGTGCGGAAGGCTCAATGAACCAACCGCTCTGATACCACTTGTAGGTCCCAAGGGGTGTGAGTAAGGTTTAGAAGGGGGGGTTGAATAAACCTTACCAACTTTTCGATTTTAGTCCTTTTAAAATATTACGAGTTAAATACACGGCTAAGTCCTTGGGGGACAGCTAAGTTAGTTAACCAAATAGAGTTAGCCACTCAACGGACTCGATTGAGTGTTGATAGAATAACTCATTTGTTTAGTCTAAACCTTAACTGATTTGTGATGAGATTTTCAGCGGAAGACTTAACACCCTTTAATTTGATTTAATTTGTTTTAAACACTTGATTTTAGCATTTAGTTACTTATCAGTTGAATAGGAAATTATCAGAAGATATAAAGTGATATGCAGAAATAAAATGCGTTGAAATGTAAATGACACAATAATTTTTATAGAGGTTCGAAGATGGGATAATTCTTCTACTCCTCTCTTCTTCAACTCCCCGGAGGAATCCACTAAGTAATGATCAGTACCAAGTGGTTTCGGTCGGATACAAGTCTTGATCACACAACCGACTTGCTCCTTTGGGACTCGATGCGGAGATGCATTGGTCACACAATTGGCTTCTCGTCCAACTCGGCGCCTACTTCACTGGGCATTTTTGCTTTGCTACTTGACTCACTTTCTCAAGCTTCTTGGATTTGATCACAAAGCCCTCCAATAACTTTAGATTGGTTCGACCTTGAACCTTTCTACAATCCTCCTTGGAAAGTAGACCCCTTTTGCTTCTTCAAAAGTTTTCTCTTCAACAGTTTGAAGTTGTCTTTCCTTCACATGACTTAGTGTTGGATCGATTTCCTTCGAGATTTAGGCTTGAGGATTTTGGTTGAATAACTTGAGAATATTTTGAGTTCTGATATGAATAATGCTTGTTATCTCGGGTATGCAAGGTAACCTTTTCTCAATGTGATTCCTCGGCCATTTATAGTGAATTTTCTAAAATTTGTCCGTTGAAGAGATATCTTTGATTTTCAAAAATCACTTGTGTTCGTTGGCTTGTCTTGTTGCGATCCTTGATGTTGACATTTCCTCGTATTAAATATCTTGCAAAGATTGCGGCGTTTACGACATGTGTGTTAGTGCTTCCGATTGGTTCGTTCCTTTTGCACACAATGAAACTAATGCTTTATCTCTCGATAACTTTAGCAGGTTACTATTCTGAGTAACATTCTTGACTTTAATCAACGGATCTCGTTCAGTTGTCTTGACTTGACTGCAGTCCTTTATTCCCTAGGTGACTTTGAGTTAGCTTCCAATCAACGGATGACTCATCTGTCACTTCAACTTGAGACTTGGCTTCTTGAGTTGACTTGACTGACTCTTCATATAGTCAGATCACATCCGGTACTCCTTGATCGAGTTCTTGACATCTCTTCCTTTCCACACTCAACCGCTTCAATGAGTCTTCATTCTAGTCTTGATTGACTTCTTGTATTCCCAGGCATACCGATTTGACTCAAATCGACTCATACAACCCTATCTATTACAATACAAATTACAAGGAAAATCGGGTGCCAACTTTCTAGTCTAAGTTTTACATGACATTCATCAAAATCTATACAATAAATTTCCCAACAATAGTGTAAGTCGAATGTTGTTCAATACAACAAACATGAGATAATTATTTTTAACCACCGAACTTTACCCCTTTTTACACTTCACAACCTATACTTTTATTTTTAACCGTTTGCATCCCGAACTACGAAAATAATTACTCTTTGCAACTTTTGGACCATTTTGCCCCTAAGATTTTATTCTTTAATAACAATAGTTCTAGTTATCCCTTTAAACTTTAATTTGTAGCAGATTGCTCCATAAGGATAAATATATTGCATTATACAATAATCAAAAAGTTTTCACTCCCGAATCAATTTGTTTTTCGAGCTTTTTAGAAATAAGAACCCGATTTTTCAGAACTTGTTTTGTTCGTGGCATTGTTACACCTACTTAGATCCAGTCTCTATTCAGAGGTTTTAAATGGATCATGTCAGGTTTCCAGCCTATAAACTAACAAGACATACTTCTATCAAGATCTTATTTCAAGAATTTATCCGCATACAAATTGGGTCTTTAGATCGAAAATGAAAATAGTCCATTACGACCATATCAGCCCAACATGCTTCCGTAAAATTAATAAATCCCTTAAAATTCATACCTCTTTTGGCTAAAAAACAAAGGGTTAAGTGGTTCGCAACGCCACCGATCGGAAAATTTCGCCCCCAGATCGTTTGACGAACACGCTCTCTCTCACTGTTCAACCTCACCCTCGGGAAGATGATCGCAAGTTATCCGACTCCTTCGCAAACTCGGCCAAAGATGACCTTGGTTCGTTTCCTACTCCAAGGCGTAAAAGTAATTCTTCAAAGGGGATGAATTAATAGAACATTATGAACACATGTTGAAGCAGAAAGCCTCTTTTTTATTAAGAACTTATAGAAATATTTATTACATTAGTAATCTCCTTTTGGGAGGAGAATCGGTTTAGTTTAGCCTCTCATAGATGAGGCTTGCACGAAATACATAAAACTTAAAAACTAAAACACTCAAAATATTACAAATTTTCTCTCGAATTTATTATAAGAAAACTAAGGAAAATGTTCGATGTCCTCGCCTTCCTTCAAATCCTGCATTTTATAGAGGTAAGTCCAGGACTTCAAAGGCGGACTTCAAATCTTGCTTTGATGACGCCATCGCTACGTCATATCCCACATTATTGCCTCGCCGGTGGTTTTCTTTTTCTCCGCGTGACTCAGCCCATGTGATGTTTGTCGGGAATCTTTTAAAAATTTGGTTTCGTGGTCCCCGAGGATAACGCTGGCGTCTTGTGAGTCGGGCCCTTATCCTTTCATTTTGCATGATCTTGTCGGTCGGGTTTGGGTGGAATCCTTTCCCAAACTCGGGTTCCTTTTGTTCGGGGCATGCTTGACAGATCCGGTCGACCCATCGGCCAACATGCGCCATGTTACGAGAATTTCGGTAAGTTTCTTTGCTTGCTTTGAATCTTGTTTTCCCAGAGAATTCTTCTTTTGGTCTCGAAGAGTTCTTCGCAACCCCCGTGGTTGATCCAGTCATCGAATTCAAAAGGAAAGATCCATTCGCCGAATTCAGGAAGAACTTGAATGGATATTTGACTTTGTCCATTTGATTAGACAAACCCAAAGACCCCATGCTCGCCAAATGCGGTAGAAGCTTCGTCTTCTTAAAATGCTCCTACTAACATCTTGGTCCTTCTTAGGTGAAGCCGCCTTAATATATTTTAAAGCATTTCCATCCGGTCTTCTTAGCTTGATGAAATGAAAAGCTTCATTAAAGCCTTTTTGGTTCAGAGTATTTGATAAAATACGAGTTCAAAATATCGCCCGGCCAAGTGTGGATTATTGGCCCAAGTCTCGTAAATCGCTTCCCCAATCCATTTAGGTAATTTTGAAATTTGGGAATCTGGGGACACGGTATAGATTGAAGCTAAAGCTCCAAAGGTATACCATTCTTGTCTTCATTTGGATGACTTCTGGTTTCATCCAAACTCGGGATACTTTCCGAGATATCAACCATTGTTTTCTCGGGTTAATTCCTTGTCTTGTAACTAGTTTCTCCCATTGCCGTTGATATACCGCATAGGAGAAATCTTATTCTCGTCGATTTGAACCTTAGATTTGCATGTCTCGTGGCCTAAGATTCAACTCTCCCTCTTTACCCCCAGGTCTTTGGGTTGACTTGAAGACTCGGGTTGTGACAGGAGCTTCAACATTAAATTCGATTTGTACACCTCGGGGATGCATCACCGCAACACTTGTGATTATGGTACTTGAATCCATAACCTCCGGGTTAGAGCCCGTACTCTCTCGGCCCCTTTTTGCACCGTAGGAGATGCGGCTGGAAGAGAGGCCTTGCGGCGCTAAGAACAATTGTCCTTGAGCGAATCGACATGCTCGTATTTGACTAGAAACGGAGTTTACTGGTCACTGTTGAAGTCGTCCAAAGAACACGCATTGAGACATAACGTCCCAAAATCTCGTTCTAGACTCTCCGGGTTTTCCCGAGATGTCTTACTCGTTTAAGGACCTCGTCGACAAGAACGCGTCCTTCCATCTCGTGTCAAGAAATGCGCAAGAATATTTTCATGAGATTTTATAATGACAATATCATAATCATAATATTGACATTCAGCTTGCCATCTAAATAATCGAGCCTTTTCGGTTTTGATTCAATTTTGTTTTTCGGAAAAGCCTTGACACTTGAATTATCAATTTTTAAAGTAAACTTTTTAGCCAAGTAAAAATAGAGGCCATTTTTTAAAAGCCTTTTCGATCGCAAAGAATTCTTTTTCGTTAATATGCCACCGAGTTGCTTCACTAGGGGTGAATAAACCGCAATATCTCGCATGGCACTTCCTCGTTTGGTGTGACTTTCGTAAGAATCGCCGCCCACCAATCATCATCGCATCCGTGTAAAGAACCGATTCGTCCTCATCTTGGGAATTGCAAGCTTTGGAAGCTTTTTACAAACTTCTTTAAGTTGCTTAATTCCTTCTTGATGTTCATCTTCCCATTTGAATATTTGCATCTTTTTTTGAGTAATGGGCTAAACACCTTCTCGTAGTATGCTAGATTGTTAATAAACATTCCCAAAATTAACAACTCCTTAAAACTCAAGCTCGCTTCTTGTCTTTTAGTGTATCACGGAAATCCTCGTATCTTTTCCACAATATGATTCTAGAATAATTCCAGATTCATCGATTTCAATTCCGAGGAATTCAATCTGTCTTGTTGCGATTACACGCTTCTTTTTCCGAAAGCACTAATCCTTCTTTGTGACAAACATGAAAATATTTCCAAATGTTTGAGATGCTCCTTCATGTTCTTTGATGCAATTAGAATGTCGTCGATATACACGAACATGAAGCTGAAATAATCTTTGAAAAGATTATCCATCTTTCTTTGATATATCCGGGGTGCGTTAGCCAATCCCATAGGCATCACGTTCCAAATATAGTGTCCCTGTGGTGTAGAGAAAGTCTGTAAACTTCTTACTTTCTTCCTCCATCTTAATCGGTAGAATCCGGACTTGCAATCGAACTTTGAGAATATCTTGGCACCTTTGATACGATTAACCAGATGTTCTCTGGCTTGGGATATAGTATCCGTCGAACTCCAAAATATTATTAATTCCTTGTAATTAATAACAAGTCTTCGCTTTCCTCTTTTGATTTCTCCATGGTTTCGACTAAGAATCTGGATCTTTGTATGGAGAAACTCCTGGTGAAATTAACTTAAGGTCAAGATGTTCCTTAAGTATCTTCTGCATATCCTCACGATCCTCCTGGTTCATAAGGATTGGTTTGAATCTTACGAACTCGTACTCCTTTCCAGGTTTAACCTTTAAGGAAGCTTTAAGCTCGTTCTTATCCCACCAAGCCAAAGGATCTTCATTGTAATTCCTTTGGATCTTTTTCTTAATATCCTCGAGTGATATTTGTTCCTCTATGGTTACATCACTCTGTGGATTCTCCATTAGACTCATCCATAATTCTGCAATGGCTTCTGGAGTGACTCGTTCTTCTCCTTGTACTCTGAATGAATACAAGTTATTATCCCATATCTTCTGATCCTTCTGGATGGAACCAAATTGTCTATAGGATAATAAAGCTTCACCAAATTTCCTTCGATCCGCCATTTTTGGATTGCGAAGTTTGGCTTCATCACCACGCTTGCTGCGAAAAGTAATAGGCATTTTTCTGTAAAATGCTTCCCGCAGTCTCTGGACAATAATCTTATGATCACATAAGGTTGTGAAAATAAGTCTTCTTGTCTCATTCTCTGTGTGAACCGCTTGAATGTTTGTAGGAAATTGTTTCCTAGCAAAATATCTGCACCTGTATCATGGAAATAGATTGGTGGCGTTTTCACCTTGTACCATGGGGTACCACCTGCGCCTCCGATCATGATTTCTGCTTGTTTAATTCCTCTGTTAAGGATAAGAATCCTTTTAGAGAAATCTCTTCCTGCAATAGCTGGTAAATCTTCTCCAATTTCTTTAGGAAAAACATCCCAGAAGCTGCAGTACATATTCCGACACACTGAATCAATATAGGCGCGAAATACTCGGCCTTGTATTCAGCATATAACATTCCGATAGAAATGTATATGGAGAATAGACTAGTGGTCATCGATTCGTATCTTTTATTAGCCACTTTGTGAACTCCATTCCGTCTTGTAATCTTTCCCAAGGTTTATGTTCCTCAAGAAATTCAATTCCCGGTATTAATTGTTCCGGGACCTTTCGCAACTCTGTGATAGTAAGCTCAATTTCTCCTATCTTGAGGCTTCCGATACCTTCCAACGATTGGTTGTTGGAGATAATATAAAACATCACAAGGAAAAATGTTATCCTTTTGAGTGATGTCGAATATTACTTCAACCTCATCCATCATCGGACATTTCGGCTCTCTGCTGTTTTAAAAACATCGGGGATGCGTTGAATCGCATTTCTTGGTCTCCTTTCTTCCCAACGGCTGCTACTCACCATTCTCGTCTTTGGAAAGACATCCTTCTAGGCTCAACTCGAGACTCCGACTTTTGTTGAAGATGGTTGATCTTGAATTATCATATCAATCTCCTTAATAGTTGGAGATTCAATGATTTCTCAGTAATACTACCCTGGCAAAGTCCTCAAAGATTCTTGGGACTTCAATAAATTCCTTTCTCAAGAATACTTCGGAATGATGGGTATTCGAGAGAGCATAGGAAATCTTGTATGTGATTGAGTAAGGCTGTTTCCTTCTTTCATCAAATCGACTCTTTTGAAATCTTGATGAAGAGTTAGGACTCTCTTGAAGTCTCGATCTCCCAAATTGTATGCAATTCTAGGATAGACATTAAATGCTAATTTCCTGCATACAAATTTCTCAGAACCGCTCCAAGGCATGAATCCTTAAGATGTGAGATTCGCTTGTCAAAAATAGCAAGATTGAGTGGCGAATCTATTCCTTCCTTGAATGTTGCCTTAATAATGACTCTTATGGCTCCAATGTGAATCCATGAGAGTGTATTTGCAACTTCTCTTTTAACTCGCTTTTGATCTCTGTATTTCTCTAATAGGGACCAAGCGCATCTCGATCAAAGTTCTGGTAAACTCCATCGGAATGGCCAATTCTCCGGTTGTTACCGTGAATGATTTGGTGTTTTTGTTACGAAACCCAATCTTATCCAATGCTTTTTCCATAGCTCCGATTGTAAATCCATCATAGACTTGAAGCTTTGGATCTTCCTTCATAATCCTCATAAGAGTTTTATGAGAAACCGTCGTATGAGAGAGGAATCGACATATCCTCCCGATCTCCTGAAGAATTTCTTCTTCACTCGATTCTGAAGCTGAGTCACTTCCATCATCGAGAATAGATCTCTTCTTCATAGATGCTTTCATCTCGAGGGAATATCCTCAAATTGATACACACCTGTATTAAATCCCGATAATAAAAAGCTTCTTCGATTTGGTGTGGCCTCGAACTATCGACTCCTCGTTTTTTGATTGTCTGGGCAATCCGTTGAGATATGCCCTCTTGCTCCGCATGTCCAGCAATTACGAGTCTTTGAAACTTTCATTAGCTCTAGTGTGAGCACGCCTGAAAGTTCTTCTCCTGGATTTCTGCTTTGGTACTTGCTTGATTAGAACCGATGATGAGGCTCTACTCTGCTTGGTCTTTGGTCTTTGCCCCGATTTATAACTTCGGGCTTTTTGTTTTGACAAAACCTTATAGGTCTCCATGAAGACCTACTTCTTTTGTTGTTGCTTTTCGGCGGTATGGATGGCTTCTCCTTCTTCTTCTTGTGCCGCCTTGGTTGACCTCCACAATGTTGGGATATCATTATCCACGCAACATAGAGGAACGCTTTGTTAATTCCTCTTAATCTCTTGTAATTCTGTGCGGCAGAGTCGCTTGATAGCACCATTCAGATAACTTGGCCTTTAGGAAAGACATTTTTCTGGCCACAATTTCTACTTCAGCTCCACCCTTGTATTCCCTGATAAGCATTTCTCTCCAGGAACTCGGAATCTTGGCAAAGAATAGGCAGACTTCCTTTTCCTCAATCTTGGATTTCCACGGTATTCGGTGAACAACTTAATATATTCGTCAATATGACAAATATCCCAAGAACTCAAGGCTATAGAGGGCTTGTTTATATTTCTTTCTTTTTTCATCCTCTAGTCCCTCGAAATAACCCGTGCCGATGAATTGGATTTTGAATAGTTTTGCCATACCATCGACAATTCCTTTAAGTGATTCCCCTGATGTGACCGAACTTTTCGTACTTGCGTCGGTCATATCCCAGGCAATCTTCACCGATCCTTCAAGACTCATTTCAAGGAGTAAAATGAATGAATCCTTTGTAAGATCGAGGGTTCCTGCTGAAATTCTCATAGCTGAAGCCCATTCGTCAATGAGAACTTCTCTGTTTTTAAAATCAGGATGTCCGATTTAACATCAACCCATACGGATGTATTGGGTCGAGTGCGATCTTCCATAAGGCGTCCGATAAACATTCGGCCTTCCGGTAGGTTGTGCAGTTCCCGCAAGAGGTTTCGACCTCCTGTTCTCGAAAGTGGATCACTCCCGGTCGTAAAATCCCAAACATGTGGCATCCTCTCGCCCCGAGCTCCATGATGCGAACCCGCACTTTCTTCGACGTTAGGATTAAGCGGTGGCGGTGGTGGAGGAATTGGTCTACCTTGTGGGTCATAGGTAACCAAAGGCGATTCCTCACTGCGTTCATCTTTAAATCTACAATACCTAATCTGCGAAGGATTCGCCAGTCGTGTAGATCTTTAAGATTCATCTTTTCCATATCCATCTTTTTAATTTTTGATGGATTTTCCTTTGATGAGAGCAATGAACTTCTCCTCATCTGTCATCTTTCGTATAACTTCGGTTGGTTTCCTTTTTGGTGTAAATAGGGTACCGCCCCAAAATCAATACGTTTCCTTCCTCAGGATGAACTTGGCGGTCCTCCAGTTCTTGACTCTTTTCTCGAATATCATGAAGGATTTCAAGAGTTTCTTCTTCGATATTTCACCATCGTCTCCATCAGTTCTCGATCACGATGAACTTGATTGGTAGATGAATATGGCGGTTGCCATAATTCCGCACCGTCTTCGATTTCTCTAAGATCTTCTGAGATCTTAGATTTGTCGGGAAGTATCTCGTTCCACTCTGGTACTCCATCGGGAATCATTGTTCTCGATGGGAATTTTCATGAACCGTTTCTTGAAGGTTCATCAAGTGAACATATAGGGTGCAGTTAAGCATCCGGAATCGCTTATAATATTCTCGCGCATTTTGCATTGCCTTAAGGTTTCGCGTCGGCTCCTCGCTTGTTCCTTCTCTTCATGTTGGTATTCCCAATATGAAACCTGGTCAAGGTGTTCTTGTGCATACATCGTCAATATTTGACGATATGTCTGTAAGGGGTACATCTCGGACATCGGTCCGGATCCGTATACTCGGAGTAAATTCTCCTCACCAATTGTTAATTACATAAACATAATAAATTTAACTAAAAGTTCTTAATAAACCCAGCTCGATACCATTTTCGAGGATCGCAAGACCTTTGGGAGTATTCAAAGAAAATGCAATGAAATTTATCGTTCAGGTTGCAAAGTGTAACAACTTTAAAGTTTAGAGTGTAAACTACAAACCAACTTTCACGAATCCAGGGGTAAAACCGAATTTTATGCAAAGTGTAAAATTTTGTGAAGTTTAGGTTGCAATCAGTAACTTTTCAAAGTTCGGGTTGCAAAGTGTAAAAACCCGTATAGTTTGGGTTGATTAAAAACGTTATCCCCAACAAACATTTTGTTTGTGTGAGTGTGTGGATGTTGATATCTGAATTTAATTTGCTGAAAGTAAATTTTAAAAACATAAAAAAATATAAAATTTATAGGGGTTCTAAAGGGGCATAATCTCTCTTCTCCTCTCTTTTTCTAACATCTAGGATGCATCCTCTAAAATGATATTAAGTCACACAATATGTCGATACTTAAGCACCGAGCACTGTGGATTGCTCCAGCAGACTCTTTTCTCAATATGCCGATGACAGTGAGCTCTGAGTAGTCTTCACGTATGAGTTTGCCTTTGATGGTCATACACGAGCCTTCTTCCCTCACTGGTTTTAAAAATCATTAGAGGAGTTCTTCTATCCTCGCTATCGTAGATCATGAGATATCATTCGTCTTCTCACAAAAGGAATTTTGCCTTTATGTTTGCATGTCTAAAAAATTCTTGCAATAAAACTCTGCTCCAAATGTGTTTTTTGGAAGAATAGTGTATTTCGAGAGTATTGTCTGCTTTCTTAGAACTTGAAATTCAACGTTTCATATGATTGGAGTGGCAATGGTTTCAAATCCTTTATCCTTATCACCTTTTATATAGATAAGGCTAGATAGTTTACCCTTTGAAGTGAGGCAACTCATTTGCCAAATCTAACCATTAAATTTTGTGTTGATTTGTTAGTTGTTCTCCACACTATGACATTCTATTATGGTAGTGTATGTCCTTCGTGGGTACGAGATATGATTCAAATCTTATCATTTACCGCTCAGGCTACTTAGATTGAAATTCGAGATTTGAAATGTGAGGCCCCGGATTTTTATACCATAGAGGCGACACGATCCACATATATTTTCCGATATATTATTTTAGTATTCCATTACACAATATGTTATCAATATTAATATTATTTAATTTATTATCTAATTACATGATAATGCAATTGATCTATGTTTACTACATAAATTTCTTGACGATTATCATTTTCCTTACAACTCGATTCGGTAAAAAGTGCTATTTAAAATCTATTCTTTAGTATTTGAAAAATAAAATTCTTGTCGCCATTTTTTTTTTTTATGACGATGATACTTATATTTAGTCATTTTCTATAAGGCTACTATTGCTCAATCGATCAAAATATTTTTTATTTAAAAGAAAGCGTGTCTTAATTAAACATCCTTTTCGATAAACTCAACATTTTACTCCAAATATATTATCTTGAGTTAACAAAAATTTATTATGATTTTTAAAATTCTTGGCATAAATTCAAGTAGTATTTGAACCTATTTTATTAGAAAATAATTTTATGCTTTACAAGCAAACTATTTCATTTGTGATCTACTAAAACCATCTACTACTAATTTGATACTTTAACAAAGACAATGACTCATGTTTTGAAAGTTCATCTAGTAAAATTTCAATTTCTTAAAGAACAATATTCGAGATTTATTTTGTTAAAAATCCGACCTTTATATTAAAATAGCTAAATCGCCTCATTCTTGATTTGTTGAATTAATTACTACTCGATTTAGCTAATAGATATATCATTTATACTTAGAATTATTTTTATTTTATGGTGTATATTGATAACACCTATTTTGACTTCTTTAATGATTGTCGATTTCTTTCAACTTTCAACAAAATATATTAACCAGTTGGATTTCTCTCTTAACAACTAATTTTTTTTTGTAGCATAATATTTATTTAAATATTTTATTAATTTCGAAAATTACATTTATATATTTTGAAATAATTTTTATAATTTGATTAATTGCTTGATTAATATATTTGACTTGCATTATTGGTTCTAATTCTATTTAATACCTTAGATTATAAGTGATGATAAACTACTTGGGAATTATTAGACACCTTATAACTAGATGAATAATTATATAAGTAAGTTAGATATAAGATTTGATTTATATGAGAAGAGATACAAGCCTTGTCTTTTCCTTTGTCCTTTTTTCTTTTGTCTTATTCACTTAAGCATGAAAGCCTTCATCCACTCCAATAAGTCTTGCTTCTACCTATGCAAGCATGAGCCTCCAAATTTGCTAGCTTCCAAAAAACACTTGAGTGTCTAGAATAAAGAGGCTAGGATGAGGACTTCATTATTTTGCCATACATCATCTCATTTCAACACTTAGCCATTTTTACCACACAACACCCAACTCTCTCTCCCTCTCCAACCCCTTAAGGTCGAAAATCTGGAAAATAGAGGGATATGACTGAAATTTTAAGGAGCAATATGCTTGAAGATTGTGATTTTTAAGGAGCATTCAAGAAACAAGAAAGGTAAGAACTTCATAGGCTTTAAACTCTTCCTTATTTCTTTTTCTCTCCATTTTTTTTTTCTTCACATTTTGACACCCGAATCTCCCAAACTAGGGGCTGCCCTAAGAAGCTTGGGACCTTAAGGAAGTGTTCTAAGAAAGAGAAGTTACCTAAACCAACTTACTACCAAGAGACAAGAGGTGGGTGAAACTCTTCTAAAACTCATGATTTTTGCATAAAATGGCATGAATATATGTGGTTATATTTTTTATATATATTTCTGGAAAATTTTCAGTTTTTATTTATGGAAAATTTCGAAAATTATATGTTTATGTTGGAATTATGATAAAAGTGATTCTTGTTTAGAAAATAACTTTTATATGCTTATATGCCTTCTTTATATGTATATCTTCAAAACAGCTGAGAATATAAAGAATATATTTTTAATATATCATATTAACATTCTGGACTTGAGGATTTGTCAACAAAATCGGGTTTGGGCCTCTTTTGCAAATACGGTAAAATATAGGGCCAAAGATGCTAAAATCAAAAACTGTGAGAACCCACTGGAAATTTGAAACATTAGACTGAAATTACTAAAATAATAAAGTAAAAATGAAAAATTATAATTGGGACCCTCCGGCCAAGCAAATGCGAATATACGAAATTTTAGACACTAAATTGTAATTTTTCAAACCTTAAGGGGCTAAACTGTGAATTTCAAAAATTTGGACAGTTATTGTCCCAAACATTTTATGAAATTATTTTAATTAATATTCTGGACCTTTAGTCCAAATTTCACGAAAAATGGGCTTGAAACGTGCCCTTAACGGTAAAATTGCCTTTGGGGTTAAAATGGAATTTTTCAGAAAATCGGTACTAAATCTGGGAATTTTTCGAAACTGTTTTTAACCCACATAATTACTGCCCCAAAGAAATTATTAGACTTGAATCTCATTAAAACCTTTTCCGGTTTAAGAGATATCTATTTTTAAAAGTATCGGGTCAAAACAATAAATTGGGAGAAAACTGGGACTGACCTGCAATTTTCAAACATTGTACCCCTAGACCCATAAAATATGATTCCTTAGAATTTTTAGAAAAATTAGAGATTGACCTTGCCCTTTTCCGAGTCCGGGATCACAACTTATGGAATTTTAAAACCCGACATAAATTTTCCTCTTTAATTAAAATGTTTTATTTTACAATAAAATTTACCAAGGTCATAGAAATTATTTTATCTTCTAAAATTTAGTTTATTTATGAAATATTAAATATTTTATTTAACTAAAATTCTATTTTAAAATTATTATCCAAATTTATTTGGGATTTTCATATCGACTAATTGTCCCGTTAATAAGGCGACTTCCTCGCCCGCATAACCCGAACCTTATTAAAAACTTCAAAAGTATAATACACTGAATTAATGAATAGAACGGCTAGATTACCCCGGTATCTATGCCGTGTCCTTTGATCGATTGAATATCGGACGCGGCGAGTCTACATGAACGCACCTGGTCCTCTTGATTGATCGGGCCCAGGTTAGCGTCACACTTTCGTGCGCAACCAAGCGATATGAATTGACGGTTTTGTGGAATGGATAAGTCGCGTATGGGATGGGTAGCTTGGCTACGAGTCTCATGCCGGCCTCCATCGCCCAACTCCCAACCCAGGCTAGGATAGGAGAGTCGGCGGGCGATTGGGTCGTAGGATTCTCGGGTATAATCATGATTATGACGTTCTCCGAGCCAATCGGGATAGCGGCTATAGCCCTATCGACAGGAGGGATAAGGTGTCTTGTTTGGGAGATGATGTTTGATAAACTCTTCTCGCCGTATAAGGTGGTGCAGGTTGGCGTCACACTTTCGTGTGCAACCAATCGATATGAATTGACGGATGCAGGTTGGCGTCACACTTTCGTGCGCAACCAACCGATATGAATTGACGGATTTATGCGGGTTGGCGTCACACTTTCTTGCATCAAAAATTCATGAAACGATTTTTACCGCATAAAGTATAAACCCCACTTGCATGCACTCACCACACCCATCGAGAATTTGTGTCTCACTCCCACCTATTTTTCCAACTTGGATGATGACGTTTCGGCGGAAAAAGACCACGACGAAGATTTCGAAGCTACTGATTAGCTCTCTATTGTGTTGGACTGTTGAGACAATTCGAATTTTATGTTTTTTTTTATGTATGGACAAATACTAAGAAATTTTCTTGTAATAACCGGGCGTAGGACCCGTAGGAAGTATGATTGTGACGAGGATTGTATTTTATTTTTGATTCCGCTGCGACTGCACTCTGACTTAGTTTATTTAATATTCATTCTATTTTGGGATTTTGCTATTTCTGTTTGGGTTATATTCAGAGACGGAGCTACAGCTCCTGTTACGGGGGCACGTGCCCCCGTAAGTTTTTTCTTTTTTCTTTTCTTTTTTTTTTTTGTATTAAATTATTTATATAATATTACCCCTATATTTATAATTTATAAAATATTAATAACATACTAATAAAATTTAAAAGTATTATATAAATAGTTTATAATGGTGTTGTATAACATTATCAATGTGATATAAAATTTTAAAAACTACATATTAATTACGGGAAAAAAAAATAAAATGTGCCTCCATTAATTATTTTTGAAATAGTTTATAATTTTATTTATTGTGTGCCCCAATTATAATTTTTTTTTTGGATCCGTCCCTGGTTATATTAATGAATAAATGGGTCGGCATGGTAAACCGGCATAAGTTAGACCGTCCGAGTCACAGCTCCCGATTTTGGGGCGTGACATGAAATCCCCTGTGAGTTCATCCATATGACTTGAATTGGTGAAACTCGCTCAGTTGTATCAAAGTGTACTCTGCAGTTACGCCATTGAGTCGACAACTCATTTGTCTTTGAAGTACTCTTTCAATCAGCCAGCATCGGTTTAGACTTCTTAGTCTGCAGCAAATCTGCATTCATTTTTTGTTTGACTTCTGCTATCTTCTTCAGCGGACTGTCTGGATGACTCTGCAACAATTCTGTAGTTATTCGATTATGTAGTCACCATTGACTTTAAGTTTACAGTTCCCTTCAATGCATTATTCCTCTGTTTCTAGACTCAACAGAGATTCTCCCTCACTCTGTGATCCTTTTGTCTCAATGTAAATAATTGAAATTTCCTAACACGCCAAGTAGTGTCTATCCATATACCAAGTGTATATACATTTGGTGCAGCATGTAAGGGTGTGCACGGGACTTGGAGATCACCGAACCCGAACCGATATCCGAACCGAAAAATCTCCGAACCGAAAATCTCCGTTGACTTTTTGACTTTCTCGAACCGAAGATTTTCCAAATATTAAATCGAACCGTACCGAACCGTATCGAACCGTCGAACCAAATATCCGAAACTAGAACCAATTTTAAAATAATTTGATATTTTGTTAACTAAACATTCCTTTGAAATTCAATATTATATAATACTAAAAATTATCAAATTAGAAATTTGGCATATTTTATCTATATATCAAATGAATAATTGAATATATATTTAATTCACTAATAGTTACGTCATATATTCATATTAGTTTATTTAAATGAACCAATAAATGAAATTATAAAATTATATTTGATTTGTATAAAATGTTTAAATTTGATGTTATTTTACTTATTAATGATCATAACTAGACTCATCCTCTAATAAAAAAAATTAATTGAATTAAAATTAGTTAAATGATTAGTACATTGCACATAAACTATAGTAATCACCTATCCAAGAAATTAAGATATTGAGAGTATAGATTTTTGTTTCATATTAGTTTATCAAAGTTATTAGTCAATTATATTTTTCCCAAGTTAAGAGCCCATGACAATATGCCAAGATTATAGAATATTATTGTATAATAGAGGCTACTAAATTTTTCATTCATTGAGATTCTACACTTTTATTACTATTACGAATAAAATAATAAAAACATATTATGTTAAAATCCAAAAATAAAAATCAATACTTTTAACTATAAATTAGATAAAAATGATTTAAAAGTTAAATTGATATTAAACTAATACATAGTATATATAGTCTATATCATGAAAGAAAGATTTAAAATTACAATATTAAAAATTTAACACTTAAATATAAATTAAAGAATTTCTATGTATAAGTTAAATATAAAATATCAAAAAATTAAACTCATATAGTACTAATAGTTTTAGTATGTATTTTTGAAATTGCACTAAAAAAAAGATTGAAAGTATATCCGTTTAATGATTTTTATACTGATTTTTCTTTTTACCTTTTTTGTGTGTTTATTTGTTAAATATTTGAATCTCCGTTTCTCCGAACTGCCCCGAACCGTTTCGTCCCGTCCCATTAGAACCGAATCTCCGTACCGAACTTTCGGGACGGTTCGGTACGGAGATTTTTTTTATGGTTCGGTTCTGGAGATTTAATTTTGTGATCTCCGAACTTCGGAATGGTTCTGGAGATTTCTAAATCTCCGGACCGAACCGGACCGTGCACACCCCTAGCAGCATGAATATAATCATACAAGATGGGCTGATCAACTTGGATTGATCATACCAATCATTTCCCAACCAGTGCATCATAGTCTACACCAACCAAAAATATATTTTAGTCAGGCTATCTTCACTAGCAGGGACAAAGCCAAACGAAAGCTGACAGCAGTGCCCCCCCCCTTCAACTTCAGTTTTTGTAATAATTAATATAAATGTTGTATATAAGATTACTAAATGTTAAAATTTTGCACCACCTAAGAAATTGAAATATATCTTTATCAACTAATTTTAAGAAAAAATAAATTTCACCCCATAAGATTTATTATCTGGCTCCGTTCCTGTTCACCAGTTCAGATCTAGGCCGAGCATCATTCATCATTTGGGTTGGGATGGTCAATCCAACCTAACGATTACTTTAGGTACTAAATACTAAGCAATATTTATCTTGATTAGAACCCAACTTCACTCAATATTTTGGACATCGACGAATTCAAAACCTTTAATCATGACCAAGCCCTTATAGTAGTCTTAAATCAAAGGGATAAGGATAAAAAATACCCAATATTCCTGAAAAAATGACACATTTTCACTCCCGGTCCTTTTTCTAGAGATATTTCTTTTAAATAAGTTGGGAGTAGTGGTTGGAAGGGAGGGGATAAATTTCAAAGAAACCTAAAGAATGTTCGAACCCTGGTCAACACCCTTACAAAGCGTGAGCAATACCACTTAAGCTACAAGCTCGTGGTCTTTTCCGGAGATATTTATACGCTTCTGCTTTCTTTTGGATATTTTTACGCTCCCACCAATTTTTCCGGATTTTTGACGTTATTGTTTCAAGGTTGTTTCGAACATATTTCAACCATGTTTCATCTAATAAGTTTTAGTGAAAAAATATTTTTTGTTCCCATTAAATAATTAATTTTATACTCGAAGTCTTATAAACAATCAAGAATTATACACATGAAAAAATATATATTAAAGCAATACACTTTGAAAATAATATAGAAACAACCGATGAATAGAAAAACACAATTCCAATTTTGTCCAATGCATTGAAAATATTGAAAACACATAAAAACAACCGAACAATATTAAAAACTATATAGAAACAATAAAAAACAATATAAAAAATAATACATGAAGAAAAAGAGCTTAAAAATAGGTAAAAAGTTGCATTGAAACATCGAATACAACATGGAAACAATAAAGAACATCGAACAACATTAAAAACAATATAGAAACAACCTAGGAAACAACGAAACAATATATAAAACAACAAATTAACAAAAAGAGTGTGAAAAATAAGTAAAAGTTGCATCGAAACAACATAAAAACAACATAGAAACAACCAAGAAACAAAATAAATAATATAGAAACAAGTACAAAACAACAAAAATAACATAGAAATCAATCCAGGAACCAAAAACTCGAAAAAAGCATCAAAATATCCAAAAAAATTAGGAAGCATAAAAATGTTCAAAAAAGAAAAAGAGGAGCGTATTTAGTATCTTTTCTCCCAAAATATTGGGTATTTTTTGAATTAACTCTAAATCAAACAACTCCATTGTGGGTAGGTCAAACCCATATTACATTAGTTATATTAATAAATTGAACTCAAATGATTTTTTAAGAGTGAGTCTCTTGTAAGACCGTCTTATGGATCTTTATCTATAAGACGGGTCCTCACATTCTCTCTCCTCCCTCACACACTCTCTCTCATCCCTCCTCTCACCGCCAGCAACATTCTCTCTTCTCCTTTTTTTTTGTCGTATTTCTCTCTCTCTCTCTTTAATTTTCTCTTTCCTCATGTTTTCTCACTTATTATTTTTTTCTTTTCTTCATTCTCTAATTTATTTAAAAAGCCACGATACTTTATTTAAAAAAATAGATACTTTAACTCATAAAAGTATTACCTTAACTTTTTTTTTTGAATGGAAAGAGAATTATATTAAACTTGAGAGATTACATCATTATGAAGAAGTCCTTCAATAGGTGGAGGAACTTCTTCAATCCAATACAATTCAGAATCAAGAACTTGGACAAAATGAGCTAAGGAGTGCGCCACTTTATTAGCGTCGCGGGGAATAAATTGAAAACTAAGGCAGCCCGCCCCAGGGGCGAGGTGTAGAATATCGTCTCTAAGCAAGTCGCTTTGGATAGTTGGAATATTTTTGCCATTCAAACCGGTCCATCGATTTTTACGATCGCTTTCGATATGTACTCCTTGGATGCCCACATCAATGGTAGCCCGTAATGCAAACAAGAGAGCCAATCCTCTATAATAATCGTCTATCTCCTTCCATGAACACCTTCTTTCGCTGACCAAAATCACATCGCCAATCGTATTCGAACAATAAAACCATATCCCACCGATCCATCCTCGTAGATGGCTGCATCCGAAGTTTAATTTGAGTGTACACGAAGGTGGTGGGGTCCATCTATTTATTCATACGAGTTGGTTTTTGTCCATTTTTGTGTGTTTTCTCTTTATTCGATGTCTCTAAGAATATTCTTTGAGCTCTTTTTAAAACCAATTAAGCCATGAATGGAGTATTTTCAAAGTAGAAAGCGTTTCGCGCCGCTCAAATCCTCCAAGCTATGGCACACAATAATTCCATAAACTCCATTGGATGTGTATCCATTAGCGTCGAGAAAAAAATTTTTAAACGAGCCAAATTGAGTGTTTCGGATGTTCGGGCGTAGGGACTGAGTAACCATATACGTTTCGTTGCCCGACAATCAAGGAACAAGTTGGTACTCGTTTGATGCACTGCCTTCCACGAGTTCACACACACGGGTCAATGGCCATGTTTTTTCAATCAAACTTCTCTTTGGATGGCGGTGCGTTCGAGCAAGCTCACCAAATAAAATGCTTAATCTTCGGCATAGTTCGGAGATGCCACAATTTCTTCCAAGAGTTATTATGGAAGCTAGATGACACACACTCTCTGTTGGCTTCCTCTTCTTGTCGCATTAGAACCGAGATAATTTGTCTTAACAGAGAAGTACCCATTCTTCGAGTGTCTCCATATCATCTTATCACCGAAAAATTCTGAGATCCATTGAACATATTCTCGCATGCGTCCGATTATTAAAATTACATCGATGAATTGACGGATGTATGCAGGTTGGCGTCACACTTTCGTGCGCAACCAACCGATATGAATTGACGGATCGATCGGGTTGGCGTTACACTTTCGCGGCGCAACCAAGCGATATGAATTGACGGACTATCGGGTTGGCGTCACACTTTCGTGCGCAACCAACCGATATGAATTGACGGAATGATCAAGTTGGTTGGCATTACACTTTCGTGCGCAACCAATCGATTCACCGACGACGACCGATCGTTAAATTATACTAATAAAATTATTAAGTATATGAGAATGCCATTGCACGTTTCTTGCATCAAAAATTCATGAAACGATTTTACTGCATAAAGTATAAGCCCCACTTGCATGCGCTCACCACACCCACTGAGAATTTGTGTCTCACTCCCACCTATTTTTCCAACTAGAGGATGATGACGTTTCGGCGGAAAAAGACCACGACGAAGATTTCGAAGCTACTGATTAGCTCTCTATTGTGTTGGACTGTTGAGACAATTCGAATTTTATGTTTTTTTTTATGTATGGACAAATACTAAGAAATTTTCTTGTAATAACCGGGCGTAGGACCCGTAGGAAGTATGATTGTGACGAGGATTGTATTTTATTTTTGATTCCGCTGCGACTGCACTCTGACTTAGTTTATTTAATATTCATTCTATTTTGGGATTTTGCTATTTCTGTTTGGGTTATATTCGAGACGGAGCTAAAGCTCTGTTACGCGGGCACGTGCCCCCCGTAAGGTTTTTTCTTTTTTCTTTTCTTTTTTCGTATTAAATTATTTATATAATATTACCCCTATATTTATAATTTATAAAATATTAATAACATGCTAATAAATTTTAAAAGTATTATATAAATAGTTTATAATGGTGTTGTATAACATTATCAATGTGATATAAAATTTTAAAAACTACATATTAATTACGGGAAAAAAAAATAAAATGTGTCTCCATTAATTATTTTTGAAATAGTTTATAATTTTATTTATTGTGTGCCGCAATTATAATTTTTTTTTGGATCCGTCCCTGGTTATATTAATGAATAAATGGGTCTGCATGGTAAACCAAGCATAAGTTAGACCGTCCGAGTCGTCACAACTCCCGATTTTGGGGCGTGACATGAAATCCCCTGTGAGTTCATCCATATGACTTGAATTGGTGAAACTCGCTCAGTTGTATCAAAGTGTACTCTGCAGTTACGCCATTGAGTCGATAACTCATTTGTCTTTGAAGTACTCTTTCAATCAGCCAGCATCGGTTTAGACTTCTTAGTCTGCAGCAAATTTGCATTCATTTTTTGTTTGACTTCTGCTATCTTCTTCAGCGGACTGTCTGGATGACTCTGCAACAATTCTGTAGTTATTCGATTATGTAGTCACCATTGACTTTAAGTTTACAGTTCCCTTCAATGCATTATTCCTCTGTTTCTAGACTCAACAGAGATTCTCCCTCACTCTGTGATCCTTTTGTCTCAATGTAAATAATTGAAATTTCCTAACACGCCAAGTAGTGTCTATCCATATACCAAGTGTATATACATTTGGTGCAAAGATATAAGGGTGTGCACGGACTTGGAGATCACCGAACCCGAACCGATATCCGAACCGAAAAATCTCGAACCGAAAATCTCCGTTGACTTTTTGACTTTCTCTCAATCGAAGATTTTCCAAATATTCGCATCGAGACCCGCATCAACCATACCGAACCGCATCGAACCGAATATCCAAAACTAGAACAAATTTTAAAATAATTTGATATTTTGTTAACTAAACATTCCTTTGAAATTCAATATTATATAATACTAAAAATTATCAAATTAGAAATTTGGCATATTTTATCTATATATCAAATGAATAATTGAATATATATTTAATTCACTAATAGTTACGTCATATATTCATATTAGTTTATTTAAATGAACCAATAAATGAAATTATAAAATTATATTTGATTTGTATAAAATGTTTAAATTTGATGTTATTTTACTTATTAATGATCATAACTAGACTCATCCTCTAATAAAAAAATTAATTGAATTAAAATTAGTTAAATGATTAGTACATTGCACATAAACTATAGTAATCACCTAGCCAAGAAATTAAGATATTGAGAGTATAGATTTTTGTTTCATATTAGTTTATCAAAGTTATTAGTCAATTATATTTTTCCCAAGTTAAGAGCCCATGACAATATGCCAAGATTATAGAATATTATTGTATAATAGAGGCTACTAAATTTGTCATTCATTGAGATTCTACACTTTTACTACTATTACGAATAAAATAATATCTGAAACATATTATGTTAAAATCCAAAAAGAAAAATCAATACTTTTAACTATAAATTAGATAAAAATGATTTAAAAGTTAAATTGATATTAAACTAATACATAGTATATATAGTCTATATCATGAAAGAAAGATTTAAAATTACAATATTAAAAATTTAACACTTAAATATAAATTAAAGAATTTTTATGTATAAGTTAAATATAAAATATCAAAAAATTAAACTCATATAGTACTAATAGTTTTAGTATGTATTTTTGAAATTGCACTAAAAAAAGATTGAAAGTATACCCGTTTAATGATTTTTATACGATTTTTCTTTTTACCTTTTTTGTGTGTTTATTTGTTAAATATTTGAATCTCCGTTTCTCCGAATCGCCCGAACCGTTTCGCCCCGTCCCATTAGAACCGAATCTCCGCACCAAACTTTGGGACGGTTCGCAGACGGAGATTTTTTTATGGTTCGGTTGGAGATTTAATTTTGTGATCTCGAACTTTGAATGATTCGAAATTTCTAAATCTCCGGACCGAACCGGACCGTGCACACCCCTAGCAGCATGAATATAATCATACAAGATGGGCTGATCAACTTGGATTGATCATACCAATCATTTCCCAACCAGTGCATCATAGTCTACACCAACCAAAAATATATTTTAGTCAGGCTATCTTCACTAGCAGGGACAAAGCCAAACGAAAGCTGACAGCAGTGCCCCCTTCAACTTCAGTTTTTGTAATAATTAATATAAATGTTGTATATAAGATTACTAAATGTTAAAATTTTGCACCACCTAAGAAATTGAAATATATCTTTATCAACTAATTTTAAGAAAAATAAATTTCACCCCATAAGATTTATTATCTGGCTCCGTTCCTGTTCACCAGTTCAGATCTAGGCCGAGCATCATTCATCATTTGGGTTGGGATGGTCAATCCAACCTAACGATTACTTTAGGTACTAAATACTAAGCAATATTTATCTTGATTAGAACCCAACTTCACTCAATATTTTGGACATCGACGAATTCAAAACCTTTAATCATTACCAAGCCCTTATAGTAGTCTTAAATCAAAGGGATAAGGATAAAAATACCCAATATTCCTGAAAAAATGACACATTTTCACTCCGGTCCTTTTTCTAGAGATATTTTTTTAAATAAGTTGGGAGTAGTGGTTGGAAGGGAGGATAAATTTCAAAGAAACCTAAAGAATGTTCGAACCCTGGTCAACACCCTTACAAAGCGTGAGCAATACCACTTAAGCTACAAGCTCGTGGTCTTTTAGGAGATATTTATACGCTCCGCTTTTCTTTTGGATATTTTACGCTCCCACCAATTTTTCCGGATTTTTGACGTTATTGTTTCGAGGTTGTTTGAACATATTTCAACCATGTTTCATCTAATAAGTTTTAGTGAAAAATATTTTTTGTTCCCATTAAATAATTAATTTTATACTCAAGTCTTATAAACAATCAAGAAATATACACATGAAAAAAATATATATTAAAGCAACACACTTTGAAAATAATATAGAAACAACCGATGAATAGAAAAACACAATTCCAATTTTGTCCAATGCATTGAAAATATTGAAAACACATAAAAACAACCGAACAATATTAAAAACTATATAGAAACAACCTTAAAAACAATATAAAAATAATACATGAAGAAAAAGAGCTTAAAAATAGGTAAAAAGTTGCATTGAAACATCGAATACAACATGGAAACAATAAAGAACATCGAACAACATTAAAAACAATATAGAAACAACCTTAAAAACAATGTAAACAATATATAAAACAACAAATTAACAAAAAAGAGTGTGAAAAATAAGTAAAAGTTGCATCGAAACAACATAAAAACAACGTAGAAACAACCAAGAAACAAAATAAATAATATAGAAACAAGTACAAAACAACAAAACTAACATAGAAATCAATCCAGAACCAAAAACTCGAAAAAAGCATCAAAATATCCAAAAAATTTGAAGCATAAAAATGTTCAAAAAAGAAAAAGAGGAGCGTATTTAGTATCTTTTCTCCCAAAATATTGGGTATTTTTTTGAATTAACTCTAAATCAAACAACTCCATTGTGGGGTAGGTCAAACCCATATTACATTAGTTATATTAATAAATTGAACTCAAATGATTTTTTAAAGAGTGAGTCTTTGTAAGACCGTCTTATGGATCTTTATCTATAAGACGGGTCCTCACATTCTCTCTCTTCCTCACACACTCTCTCTCATCCCTCCTCTCACCTCCAACAACATTCTCTCTTCTCAATTTTTTTGTCATATTTCTTCTCTCTCTCTCTCTTTAATTTTCTCTTTCCTCATGATTTCTCACTTATTATTTTTTTCTTTTCTTCATTCTCTAATTTATTTAAAAAAACCTGATACTTTATTTAAAAAAATAGATACTTTAACTCATAAAAGTATTACCTTAACTTTTTTTTTTTGAATGGAAAGAGAATTATATTAAACTTGAGAGATTACATCATTATGAAGAAGTCCTTGATAGGTGGAGGAACTTCTTCAATCCAATACAATTGTAATCAAGAACTTGGACAAAATGAGCTAAGGAGTGCGCCACTTTATTAGCGTCGCGGGAATAAATTGAAAACTAAGGCAGCCCGCCCCAGGGGCGAGGTGTAGAATATCGTCTCTAAGCAAGTCGCTTTGGATAGTTGGAATATTTTTGCCATTCAAACTGTCCATCAGAATTTTACAGTCGCTTTCGATATGTACTCCTTGGATGCCCGCATCAATGGTAGCCCGTAATGCAAACAGTAGAGCCAATCCCTCTATAATCGTACTATCTCCTTCCATGAACACCTTCTTCGCCCCAGCCAAAATCACATAGCCAACTGTATTCCGAACAATAAAACCATATCCCACCGATCCATCCTCGTAGATGGCCGCATCCGAGTTTAATTTGAGTGTACCTGAAGGTGGTGGGGTCCATCGCGCTATTACAGTTGGTTTTTGTCCATTTTTGTGTGTTTTCTCTTTATTGGATGTCTCTAAGAATATTCTTTGAGCTCTTTTTAACACCAATTAAGCCATGAATGGAGTATTTTCAAAGTAGAAAGCGTTTCGCGCCGCTCAAATCCTCCAAGCTATGGCACACAATAATTCCATAAACTCCATTGGATGTGTATCCATTAGCGTCCAGAAAAAATTTTTAAACGAGCCAAATTGAGTGTTTCAGATGTCCAGGCGTAGGGGACTGAGTAACCATATACGTTTCGTTGCCCGACAATCAGGAACAAGTTGGTACTCGTTTGAGATCTTCTCCACGAGTTCACACAGGGTCAATGGCCATGTTTCTTTCAATCACTTCTCTTTGGATGGCGGTGCGTTCGAGCAAGCTCACCAAATAAAATGCTTAATCTTCGGCATAGTTCGGAGATGCCACAATTTCTTCCAAGAGTTATTATGGAAGCTAGATGACACACACTCTCTGTTGGCTTCCTCTTCTTGTCGCATTAGAACCAGGATAAGTATGTCTTAATGTGAAGTACCCATTCTTGGAGTGTCTCCATATCATCTTATCATTTGGAAATCGGCATTTTTGAGATGCATTGAACATATTCTCGCATGCATCCCGATTATTAAAATTATGTCCGATGAAGTCGACCCTCCATGTTTTCGCCTCAAAATCTATCAATTCTCGCTACCTTGGATTTGGGGGAGTGCATCACCGGTACAATTTGGCTGAGTGTGTTTTCGCATTCCAACCCATCTGTCTTCAGAACCGAATGCTTGACCCCTGTTCCCTATCCTCCACGCTATTCCTTTCCCTACTACATTTCTCGCATTTCTTTGTCAAGCTCCCGCATAAATAACTAGGTTGATATCCAAGTTTAGCTTCTAGTATATTGCCTCTTGGGAAGTATTTCGCCTTAAGCAAATCAAGAGCTAGAGAATTGGGAGATGTTATGAGTCTCCACACTGTTTGGCGAGTAATGCAATGTTGAACAAGTGCATTCATCGGAATCCCATTCCACCATTAAATTTCGATCAAGTAAGACGGTCCCAACTTGTCCAATGTATTTTTCTCTCCCCATGTTTTCTTTTGCCCCACCAAAAGCGGCGCAGTCGCTTTCTCCATATTTTTCGCATGTTGTGGGGGAGAAGGAAGCAACTCATTAGATATGTTGGGATTGGTTGAATGACTGATTTTATGAGTATTTCTCTACCCGCGCAAGATAATGAATTTTCTTTCCATCCTTTCATTTTATTCAATGCTCGATCGCAGATATTCTGGAAAATCACTTTTTTTGCTTGTCCAATGATTGCCGTGATTCCCAAATATTTATTGAATTGCTCCACCCGTCGTATGCCCAACCTTTCTTCCATTTCATTTTTGAACCCCTCATCAACATTTCTACTAGCCGCTAATTGAGATTTTTCAAGGTTTATTTTTGCCCGGATGCGTGCTCATACAACCGCAACATTTCCCTCACCTTATCAATTTCGCCTTTTGTTGTTCGAAAAAGAGGATACTATCGTCGGCAAAAAATAAGTGGGTGATGCGCGGTGCTCCTTTTGCTATCTTAATGCCATGCATTTCTTTTCTATTCTCTCGCCTTCAAAAGGGATGAGAAACCTTCTGCACATAGTCAAAACAGATAAGGAGACAAAGGGTCTCCTTGTCGGAGACCCCTAGTGGGAGCAAAACGTTTAGTAGGTTCACCATTTAAAAGGATTGAGTATGACACTGATTCAACACATCTCATAACAAGGTCAATCCATGTTTTATCAAAGCCTAGTTTAGAAAGAATGTTTTTTAGAAAAGACCATTCAACCTGATCGTACGCTTTACTCATGTCCAATTTGAGAGCAAAATGACCCAATTTTCCTTTCACTTTCTTTTTCATAGAGTGAAAAATTTCAAATCTTTGCCATAGCATTGTCGGTGAATAATCTCCCGGAATAAAAGCACTCTGGTTTTCGGATATAATATCGGAAGAACTATCTTTAAGCGGTTTGCTATAGCTTTAGTAATAACCCGAAAGATGACATTGCATAGGTTAATTGGCCGAAAATCTTTAGCCGTTTCCGGGTTTTTGATTTTCGGTATAAGCACTATGAATGTGTGATTAAGTTTAGAGGGATCAGATGCCTTATTCAAGATATCAATACACGTACCAGTGAAATCTTTTGAAATTATAGGCCATAATTTTTGAATAAATTGAGGACACATACCATCCGGACCGGGTGCTTTAAGAGGATGCATTTGTTGTAGAGCATGGTGTATTTCTGTTCAATGAATGGTTCGTAAGTATTTGATTCATCCAGTGCGAGACTTTTGGTTCAACTGATTCCATGACTGTGTCAATTGTAGGGCATGCAACGGATGTAAATACATTTTCGAAGTAATATGTGAGCACCTGGGCCACTTTATTTTCATCTTCAAACCAAGTACCATCCCCATTTTTTATGCCATCGATGCTATTCCGTATTTTCCGATGGGACGCCTTACGATGAAAATAACTCGTATTTCGGTCACCTGCTTTAATCCATAGTGCCCTCGATCGTTGATGCCAAAAAATCTCTTCAAGTCCGTATAGTTCATCAAGGGAAGCTTCTATGTTTTTATTCTCCTCAATCACTAGATCGGTTTGTGGAGCTTTCGAAGTTGCTCCAAACGATCCCAAGCTTTTTGATTTGGATTTGTGGGTTGCCGAATTGCGAATTATTCCATTGGCTAAGTGATATCCCACATGACTTTATTTTTTCATCGAAATGTTGAAATCTGGTTGCCTCATCCCATGCGTCTTGTATAACTTTCTCACACTCCTTGTGTTCTAACCACATACTCTCGAAACGAAAAATTCTCTTACAATGTTTTCGATTTTGTGCGTAAACGCTTATTAGCTCCGTCAATATGAATCACCGGTTGTGCATGATCCGAGTGTATACGTGGAAAATGTTCAAATTGATACCTCGAGAAGAGATTTCGCCATTGTTCATTTGCTAGGCCCCCGCCTAACCTTTCCCGAATATTATCTTCATCCACTTGACCATTAAGGTAAAAGTATTACATTAACTCTGTTATATTTATTTTTCTTTCTTCAATGTAATATATTCTTAATATGTGTTGTATTAAAAAATATGATACTTTATCTCAATAAATGGATAATTTTACTTGTAAAAGTGTTACTTTAACTACATCATATTTATTTTTTATTTTTCCTCTTTCTTTTGTTCCTAGTTTGTAAATCGTATTAAGAAATCGATACTCTATCTCAAAAAATAGAAACTTTAACGTATAAAAGTGTTACTTTAACTCTGTTATATATATATATATATTTTTTATTGTAATATATTCATAATTTTTGGACTAAAAGAAAAAAAAAAGAATAAGAATAAAGGTGTAAGAGATATCAACCACTAGCTCTATGAAATGAACTCTTAATCAACCTCTTTTTTATTTGGTTTGGTAATCATAATACAAAATAATTAAAGACCTATTGTTAATTTATATGTGTTGAATATAGGAATTGCTTCAACTTAGTTTTGTATATTATCAATTAATTTCTAATTAAGTTATAAGAAATGTTACGTGTTACTTTTAGAAAGCAAAATTGTGGGATATAATCAGTAGGCGAAAAATTCCAATTGCTCCAGTACATTTGAGTATGTTAAGAATTAAGGTCTAAAATAGGTTTATATTATAAGATATAAAAGCTTGGCGGTTTACCTTGTTAAATTTAAGAATCAGGGTCTTTCAAGAGATTTGGAATAGCAAATTTTGTGATTTAGAAATAGAGATTGATAGCTGATATTTTTACAGGTTGTCGGACATCTGCGGATAGGGAGGAGATATATTTTAACTAATTTGCAATAGGATAACTAAAGGTGAAAGGTAAGTGAAAATCCATCTGCAATTACAATGCATGAACATAGTATTTCCTGTTTTGTCGATAATAAGTGTGATTCTTGTATTTTGTTGGATGAATTATGGAAACCTGGACGTCTATATGTTGTTGGGTTGATATTGGAATATGGTGATTGTCATTTCATTGAGCATATTACTCATAGGCATTTGCACGTGCATGCAAATATATGAGCATTATTGAGATGAGGCATGCACGATATAATCTTCTTTGAAAAGGAATGTTTTGGTTGACCAAGGCTAGTGCATCGAGGCATGTGAGGCATGCTTTTATGATATATTTCAGGTTGCAGTGGGTGTTATTTCTCGGAGGATCATAGGGGTTGACAAGGGGTGTGCCTCTGATGGTCACGAGGGGATGGACCACTTGAATGTATCCTTATTGACACGTCAGAGGGAAGACTCCTGGGGGATCATTGAGGAAGACAGGGGGTGGACCTCAGGTGGTCTCGGGATATGGCCCTAGGCGGTGTTAATTTGATTATGGTCATGTGAATATTGATATTGTGTTGAGCTATTTCCGGCGCATAGCAGGCGGGTCAAGGGCCCAATGAAAAGAAATTATTCTAAATAAAATATTTCAACTCATCTTGCACACTTCTGGTAAAATATCTTGGAATGCATTGCATTTGTATTACATTATGTTCTTTCACCATGCATGATTTTCACTTACTGGGCATTAGCTCACGTAGTTCCTGTATTGTAGGTGAGTCGGGTGATGCTGGATTTCATGACCTTATTGGGCAGGCTGCTGGAGCTCCTACAGGGTACTGAGGATAATGTACATGGATGACGACCTGTTGAGTTATGTTGATGGGTTATTTTTCCTTTTTGGTCTTGTATTATATTTTGATTTAGTGTTGTACTCCCTTTTGAAAACTTTGATGTAAATATGTACTTATAAATAGCTTTGTGATGTGGTCTACATGGTTAGTCACATGGATGTCTGTTTTGTTTAATAACATGGTTTGTTATCTCTTTTTTCTAGTAGACATGGTTTGTCATTTCCTTATAATTAAAATAATTTTACTTGTTTATTGTTAAAATGTCACAGGGACAAAAGAAATAAAAATTTACAGGTATATAGGGTTTATGTTGTCAAGTTTTATTTTTTATATTGTTAAGTAATATAGTAGTAGGGGTGGGCATCACAAAGTGGTATCAGAGCCCGTCTATAGGTTCTGTAGACTTTCCATGTACACAAACTCAGAACTCGTGGAGCTCAAGCATGCCAGTAAGTTGTATAATACCGTATGATGCATTTTATTACATTAATTACATTGGTTATGTGTTATTAGGTTTCTTCTAAGACAAGTGTTCCGATTATGGTGAGAACTAGGGGTGAGGGTAGTGGTGGGGATAGAAACCAAGGAGGGGAGACACCTATACCGATCGCGATCGTGATGATGTCATAACTTGACTTACGGAGCTCATTCAACAACAATCAACAAATTCAACAACTCATCCATCAGAGGGATACTAATGGACAACAAAGAGCCGAAATGAATCAACCGCAACAAAGGATAGATCAATTTAAGATAGTGGGGAACGATTCCAAAAGCTAAATCCACCAACCTTTGAAGATGCACCCGATCCCACATCACGCACGATTGGTTACGAACTCTAGAGAACATGTTCCAATATAGAAGGGTCCCGAAAAAGAAAGTGATGTGTGCATCCTTCTTACTTCGTGGAAGTGCGGGACATTGGTGGGATACGATGAAGAGTATTGAAGATACTACAATCATGACCTGGGAAAGATTCAAGGAGTTATTCAGAAACAAATACTTCACAGCTCCTATTCGAGTAATGAAGATGAATGAATTTATAAAGTTGCGACAGGGAACCATGACAAGAGGGGACTATATTCGTAAATTTGAACTCTTTTGTCTAGGTTTGCTACACACATGGTTAATACCGACACCCTAAAAGTGGAGAGATTTCTTGAAGGCTTAAGGTCGAACTATACAGAGACGTTAGTATGGCAGGAACTAAAGGAGTGACATACTCACAAGTTGCAGAGAGAGCACTGATGGCGGAACAAGCTGAATTAACGATTATCCGTGCTTAGGAAGCCCGACGCCAATTCAAACAGGGACAAGGACAAAGATGGGTTGGAAATCAATGAAAAGACCCTTTCGAACTCCACAATGTAAAACCTAGTTTTCAACCAAAATAGGGTCAGCAGCAGTGGGACCCAAGTAAGAAACTTAGGGTGGATCAATGGAAAGCACCGATGCAACAACTTAAGTGCCCAAAATGTGGAATCCAACATGTGGGAAACTACCCTGCAGATACTAGAAGATGTTTTTCGTGGTGGGAAGGTCGGTCATCTTGCCGTAACGTTCCTAGAAAACCATTATACAAGGCAACACCAAGCTAGAGTCTTTACAATCACTAGAGCAGACGCAAAGATAAATCCGTCAGTGGTGACAGTTAAACTCTTTATCCATGATGTTCCAACATAAGTACTATTTGATTTAGGAGCTACACATTCATTTGCGAAGAATCGAAAGTATATAAAGAGGTGGGTAGAACACCGGATATTACGAAGGTTAGTTACAACGTGATGATTCCTTATGGGGAAACAAGGAAAATCAATCAAATTTTGAAAGCGTGTACTATTCTAATAGAAAATAGATAGCTTTATGCTGATCTTATTGAATTACCGATGAATGATTATGATGTAATTTTGGGTATGGATTTGTTATCAAAGAATGGAGCTACTACCAATTGTCAGCAAAAGATAGTGACATTTCAACCTCTAGGGGAAGAACCATTTACCTTTGCAGGAATCAAAACCCACTTTTGATTTCTAATGATATTAGCACTAAAGGCACAACGTTTACTGAATGCCAGCTGTGAAGGATACCTAGTAAGTGTCATGGGCATCCACGAACAACACCAACCAACCCTTGATGAAGTTCCAATAGTGAGAGAAATCCCGAGGGAATTCCAGATGATCTTCCCGGACTATCACCCGACCGTGAGATTGCGTTTGTTATTGACCTACTTCTAGGGACATCTCCAATCTCTAAAGCTCTATACCGCATGGCTCCATTGGAACTGAAAGAATTGAAGAGGCTTCTCTTACCAAGAAGGATCTTGACTTTGAAAAGGTAAATTCTAAACTTGAAGATTCCCTTGAAACCATGAAGAAGTTTAATTCTGGGAAAGCAAAACTGGATGATATTTTTTCTTTAGGTAGTGATAATAAAGCTGGTATTGTTTATAAAACTCCTGTGTTTGTTAAAGCAAAAGAACATGGAGAATCCTCATTCCTCTAACAATAAAAAGAGTTTTTCATAAAAGTCTAAACCTCGTAAACGCCACTTTATTTGTCACTATTGTCATGCTTCTGGACATATTAGGCCATTTTGTTACAAAATGAAATCAGATTTGGCAAAAAAAAATTATGCATGTCAGATGTCATCCGAAATGTTACGACATCCTCGTAATCACATTTCAAAATTTTCAAAATCTATCTGGGTTAAGAAATCTGATGTTAAATGTCATGTTATCTATACTTCTTTGAGATCTAACATTACAGGATCTTGGTACATTGATAGCGGGTGCTCATGACACATGACATGTACTTTGGTGTATTTGTTGACTATGTGAAGCATGATGGTGTTAATGTGACCTATGGAGGTTGAGGTAAAGGAAAAATTGTTAGGAAAGGGACTTTGAATGTTGATGGCCTACCTAAGCTACGGAATGTATTGCATGTGGATGGTCTAAATTCTATTCTCTTTAGTATTAGCCAATTGTGTGATGATAATCTCTATGCTAAATTCAACAAAAAATCTTGTGAGGTTTTTAATGAATCTAACACGTGTATTCTTGCTGCTTTAAGATCATCTGACAACTGCTATCAGTTTGTTAATAAAAAAATGTGTCACACTGCACACACAGATGAATCTGACCTATGGCACCAAAAATTAGGTCATCTAAGTTTTAAGAAAATGAGGGATCTTGTAAAATTTGAGGTTGTTCGTGGTTTTCCGAAATTTCGCATGAAGAATGATAATGTGTGTGGAAGTTGTCAAAAGGATAAACAAATAAGAGTATCACACCAAATGTTATCACATTCCAATACCACACGGTGTTTTGAATTGCTTCATATGGACATTATGGGTCCAGTTGAAGTTGAAAGTATTGTTGGAAGGAAATATATTTTTGTGATTGTTGATGATTTTTCACATTTTACTTGGATCTATTTTTTACGTGAGAAATCTAAAACATTTGAAGTATTTAGAAGTTGGCATAGAAGAGTTGTTAATCTATATATGCTAACAGTTATTAGAATTAGGCCGGACCATGGTAAAGAATTTGCGAACTCTTCTTTCTCGTCTTTTTGTGATAGAAAGAGAATTTATCAAGAATTTTTCATACCTAAAACTCCACAACCTAATGGAGTGGCAGAGCGGAAAAATCGTACATTGCATGAGACATCCCGTGTCATGTTAAGTTCTAAAAGACTTTTAAAAGGTTTTTGGGCGGAAGAACTAAATCGCATGTCATATAGCTAATCGTGTATATTTGAGGCTTGGAAGTTTGATGACCCCTTATGAAATACTTTTGGGAAAGAAGCCGAACCTCAAATATTTTCATGTCTTTGGTTGTATTTGCTATGTCCTGAATGATCGTAAAAACATTGCTCAATTTGGCTCTAATGGTGACAAAAGTCTTTTCTTAGGCTACTCTTCAAATAGCCATGCATATCGAGTTTATAATCTTCAGACAAAGACGGTAATGGAATATGTAAATATTGTATTCGATGATCTTTCTAGTATTGCAGAAACCATCGAAGAAGACACATTTGATGACTTGATGGAAATGTCATGGGCTCAACAGTCGCAGTCTGTACCTGATGTTATACCGGATGATACAACATCTGCAACCACATCTTCGCAGCATGAATCAACTACTGATACATATGTCGCAAAAGATGTTGTCCCAGATATCGTAAAAGATATTGTCCCAAATGTCGTAAAAGATGTTGCCCCAGATGTCATAACATCTGCTACCACATCTGGATTTATAGAGAATGGAACTAATTATGACCCTTATATTGAAGCAAACTTGGAAGGACATGATTTAATCATCAATGAAAGACGAGATCCTCCAAACAGAATTCAAAAGAATCATCCAATCTCTCAAGTCAGAGGTGATGTATATGAAGACATAAGAACTAGAAGGAAAGAAAGGGTAAACTATCGAGATATGGTAAGACTAGTGTGTTGGTCTTCTACGTGTTCAATGGTAAGAACTCTTGTTGTGTCACTTTTTCTGAGCCTAAAAATGTGTTTGATGCTTTGAAAGATGATGTTCGGAATAATGCTTTGCATGAAGATTTTGATTGATTCAATAGAAAAGAAAATAATTTTCATTGTGATGTTTTAACCATTTATTGTGATAATATGAGTGCGATTGATATCTCAAAAAATCCTGTCCAACATTCTCGTACTAAACACATCGATTTTAGACATCATTTTATTAGAGATTTAGTTGAGAAAAATATAATTCGCATTGAGTATATTGCTACTGAAAATCAACTTGCAAACATCTTCATCAAGGCTTTGGATATTGAGAGATTCTCCAATTTAAGGAAGTCTCTCGGTTTGTGTGTTCTCTGAAATGTTACACGAGATGTCACAGCATTGCACATCACATCCGTTGTGACATCCCACCACTGCATCTCTATCCTTCTCCTCTATTTCTTTTTGATTTTTTTTGTAGACATTCCTGTATTGTAAGCTCATCATGCATATCTGCAAAAAGTGGATTGATGGTTCGAACTAGTCACATATATTTTCTCACTTGGAAAACGGATGTGAGTTGATCTCTCCAAGTTACAAAAAAGAAAAATATTTTTTCCCAGTAGCTGAGTTATAAATAAAGTCTTGATCATGCTTGGAGGCCTTCTAGGAAAAAGCTACCAACCCATTGAGTGAAGCTATTCCTTGTGACTATTTTCTTCAAGCGTATTGCTGTTTAAAAATGCATGACATGTGAAAAAGAGCTACCTATGGCATTTGAGTGACAACTCCTTTTTGGTTAACTCCCTCATGAGACTTGGAAAAATTGAAGAAAACTCGAAAATTTTGAAAAGCTGGGAATTCAGATTGCGATTCATTGAATCAGTTAGTATAGGTGTGACTCAAAATGTGATGATATTTGAACCTATATCCATTGTTGCAGCACGTCTCTCCTCTTGTGTGCGATTTGTTTTCCCGTTTAGGCATATATTAGGTTTTGCATGTTCTGGTGATGTTGGATACTTTGTTGAGATTTGGTTTTCATATATAATCTGAGAGTAATATTTTTCTCTTCCCAATAATTTGAAAATCTTGATGGATAATGATTGGTGGGTTATACATGGTTTGAAGGACTTGGAAGATTTGAATAGATTTTGCTCCTAATTATCTATATCTTTGATTAAGAGTGTCACTGATTTGTAGGATTCTATTTTTATATTTTTGGGAATCCTATTTTATGGAAAATCTTGGTATTTTTTATTCTTGATCATCTTTTCGATGCTTGTCTTCCAAAATTCTCAGTATCTTATGATCCTTTATTCTCCTCAAATTTTTGAATATGAAATAAACTTTTACGTGTCCAAGTCAGGGGGGCATAAATGATTTTGTTACCTATGTTTTCTGGACAAAAAGGGGGAGAAAAATGTTGATTATGATGATTTCGGTTTAGAGAGAGTTTTCTGGATATTTGATATTTGATTGCTTTGCTAGATATTTGATGCTGTTTTGAAATGTGCTCTTAAATGTGATTGCATTTTGTTCAGCAAGCATTTCAGGGGGAGATTTTTGCATTTCAGTGAGAGATTTTTGTGCATGCGATTTAGAGGGAGTTTGTTTGATTTGTGCTTGATATATGTTTTGTCCAGAAAGGCAAAAAGGGAGAGATTGTTAGCGCGATTATTTTCGACCCAAGTATTTCCCAAAATAAAAGATTGGATTTTGATTTATTTTGCCTTTCCAGACTTATGGTAAGATTGAGTTGTAAATAGATTAGGAAAGATTTCATATTCATATGATATAGATATATTAGGACTCTTTGATATTTATCTTGTTTCCTAACATAAGTGATATACTTGTGATATATTTATATATATCTTCTTTCCATGTTTATTAGGACTATTTGGAATGTCTTGGACGCCTATAAAAGAGATGGACGTGCTCATTCAATAAACAAGAAACACCACAGAGTTACAAGAGTCTTGAGAGAATTAAGAGTCATTCAAGCACAATGAGTCTCACTGCCCTAGATGCAATCTCGAATGTGACTACATCTGAGATTACATTCAGTCCTGCAAATTGTCCATTGTTTTAGTTTTGTGATTAACGTAGTCCACATATGTCTATTGTTGGATGAGTTGAATTACATAGATCAGATATACTCTAGATAGGGGTTTTCGTTGATTTTCTACTAGTTGGTTTTAGTATTTTTGTATACGGAATCAAAACGATTTTACTAGTGGAAAGTTTCACCATATTGGCACATCTACAAGCTAGTTGGCTTGTAGATAATTGTTATCTATTGTGTCTTGTTTCAGTTTTCTAATTTCCGCTGCATGTGATTGTGAAGCCCCGATTTTTCCGAACATATAATTGACTCATATTGTCGTCTATGTATTTGATCGACTGTTTTACCACGTCACTTTGATGGGTAATTATTAATAATATATATTTTGTATTTTATTTCATTTCATTTATTACTTGTGATCATGATCATCATTAATTCTATTTCACACTTATGATCACTTGATTGATCATTATTACTATTTTTGTATTTATTGGTCAGCTTAGAATTTTAAGAGACTATTTATTTTAGAGACTTTTACCTTATAGAATTAAGATTTTGATTTAGATTAAGTGATCATGAGACTTACAAGTGATCAAGGAAATCACTAATCATTTTGAAGATTGATATATTTAATCTATTATCATCAAATTTGGGACAAAAAAATATATATGGAATTACCACAATGCCCTTATAATGGACGACCATGGTGATGATTTTGGAGTAAAAATATCATCCAACTCTTGTACACTTACACCTTATATTAGTCATCTTGTGTATAATTATACCATTAATTTAAACATTATACACATCATCTCATACATTAATTCTTTAATACTATTTTTCCCAACATGTTGGAGTCTTCCCAACATTCCTTCTCTTTCCATACCTTGCCCATACTTTGACTAGTCTAATTGTCTCCATGCAAGAGACAATTTGCAAGACACAAATTTAATAAAAAATTCCTCCCCTCTCTACCATGGTGGACGACCATTTTGGCAAGAAATGAACAAATTTTGTTCATTTCATCCAACCCATTCTAACTCTCAAGCCTTTTTCTTCCTTCTCTCTAACCTCTCTCTAAAATTCATTCACATTTTCAAATCTTCAAACAAAATTCATTCATATCTTCAAACCTTCAAACACCAACTCTTCACATCTTCAAATATTCAAACCCAAGTCCTTCACATCTTCAAACCCATCTTCATAACTCCAAGAACATTTTCTTCCTAACATCAAACATACTTTCTTTCTTCAAACATCTAAACCAAAACAAACAATCTTACCACTAAAACTCAAAAATTCGAACACCCCCTTTTCTCAAGGTAAGAAATTTCACTCCTCAATTCAACTTAAATTCTTTATACTCATCACCTTCTTCTTTTAACTTAAGTTTATATTTTGGATTTTGAGGTACTTAGAAGACCACTTGGAGACATGCATGCATGGTGGTGAAACTTGAAGACTTGAAGAAGAACTAGTAGAGAAATTTGGACTACAAGGTAAGAATTGGACACTAGAACCCTTCTTTCCTCTTCTTTCTATTTTTTTCAAATTTTAACACCCCTTTTTCATTTTTGAGAAATAGGGGCTGACCTTAGGTGATTTTGGAGTTGAACCAAAAATTCCAAATTTAAAGCTTCAACTAGTCTCCAATCACCTACTACACAAGGTAAAGTGTAGTCTTTCTCATTTTCTTATCTCCTTCTTTTTCTCCTTAATTTTTCTCTCATTTTTCTAACATCAAATTTTTGATATTTCTTGACTTAGGGGCTGACCTAAGTGACCTCATCCAAAAATTGTGAAATTTATCCTTTTATTTCACAATTTTCCAATTTTAAGGTGGGTGGAAAAATACTTTCCAACTTCTAGGTGTTTTTATTAAAATGCATGTAGAATTTCGAACATGAGCCCTTGAGATATATAATCTATGTATTGCATGTCAATTTTATGTATGAAATCATGAAAATTGTCAAGAGTTGCTCAAAATTGCTATTTATTGAATTTTAGGTGCATGCATTTACAATTTAATGTTTTATTTGATGGATTCTTGTATGTATTGAACATGCATGTGTATGATCTTTGAAATCCATATTTTGGATGACTTATAACCTGGACAAGTCGAGGATAATTGATTAAATTTCAATTTTGGACTTAAAAATGTAAAAATGGAAAGTTAGTGGACTAAATTGCAAGAAAATGAAAGTTAAAGGACCCTCTGCAAATTTTGATTTTTGGGACTGTACTCAGGTTCAAAAATGACTTTTGGATATTTTAATAAAGTTTTAAGAGTTTTAAGGTAAATAAAATCAACCTTTAAAAGCCCAAGGACTAGATTGTAAAATTTTGAAAGTTTAAAGGCTACTTTGCAAATTTTAAAACTGTACCAGACCTTAACCTTAAATTTTGAAACTTTTATTCTTAAGGTACTGGAAATGACATATTTTAAATGTATTCCAAAAATCCAAGTGTTTAGGGCTTGGAAAGTAAATTTTCTAAAATTGAGGGACTAATGTGTAAAATACTAAACTTGAGGACCCAATTGAAATTTCCAGGACTTATGCAGCCCATGCACCTGGAAATACTAACTTAACTATAACTTAATTATATTTTGGACCCAAGGTTCAAATTTCATAACAATTGGACCCCTAAAAGCCTTAAAGGCAATTATTTCAAAATGGGACAAAAATGATATTTTCAAAGGTTAAAGGACCTACACTTATTTCTTTTAAAAACTGCTTTTGTCCCAATATCCTACTAACCTTAGTGACATTTTCCAACTGGAATCACATTAAAAGCCCTTCCGGTTTGTGAGTTCCGATTATTTTAAACTTAAGGTCCGAAATGACAATTTTTACAAATTTGGGGCCAATGTGAGAATTTTATAAAAACTCGACCTCAAAACTTTAAAAACCTGAATCCCTGGACAATTTGGAGAATTTAGGAACTGACCTCATAATTTTTCAAGGTCGGGATATTTATTTGTTCAATTTTAACCCCAAAAGTGTTGGTTTTTACAAAACGGGGCTAAATTGTAATTTTTCTTTTATAAAGGACCTAACCCAAATTATTTTCCCTTTTACTAAAATAGCCCTGGACCCTCTGACTTGGAGATTTAATTAAAATATTTTATTTTCCCAAAAACCCTTGACTTATCGGACCGATTTGACCGATTAATACCCGATCACGGATCGACTTCCTCGCCTTGCGATGTTGAATCTATAACGGGACTTATGTTCCACCTAATCTTTCATGATATCGAAGGTTGCTTATCCTTCCGATAATCATCTTCATCCAAAAACTCCACCAACGTCATAATTGCCACTCGCGTTTCAAAATTTTCCGAATCGCTTCCTGAATCAATAATACTCATTGCTGGTTGACTACCGAACTTGTATTTACTTTCCTATTTGAGTCAACTTGGTGTGTCGAGCTCAAATCGAAATGGATACGTTGGGGATGGAACCGGCAGCTCGTCGCTATTCCACTCTTCGGCCCCATCGCCCTAATCCCGCAACCGAGGGACGGTTTGTCCAAGGGAAGCGGGTCGTAGTACTTGAGGTATAATCATGATTATGACAATCCCCTAGCTAGCTCTCTTGTGGATTTGTGTTTGCCTATGGAGCGATAAGGTGACAGGTCTTGAACCATCTTGCTCGGGAGTTACAAGGAAGAACGAAGGAATCATTTGCCTCGATCCACACGATTCCGGAGTTATCAAACCCGTTTGGTTGGCGCTACAAACCGCACGCAACCACTACTTGTTTTGCATTGGTTGGTGCTACAAATCCATACGCAACCATTATCTGCCTTGCATGGGATTGGCGTTACATTTCCGTACGCAATCCTACCTGTCTTGACTACATCACATAGTGCATGTGTGACCATGAACTGTTTTGTTGAACTGTATAAGTATATTACTTAAATATAGTTATCACGACGCTTGTGGACTGTATGTGAATTCATGCATCATACTCACGCATTTTCATATAACTGTTTTCTCGCATTAACTATATATCGCCACACTTGCACACGATCACCCCATCCACTGAGATTTCTGTCTCATCCCCACAAGTTTTCTAACCTTTAGATGAGGACTTCGTTGAAGATGCTGAACCGGCCTTGGATTGAGCCTTTGTACTCCGCTTGTTGGATTTACTACTTCTTGTTGTTGTTGATAGACTCGTTTCTTGTGATTGTTGTTGGACTTTTCTATTTTCTTTTCATTCCGGTTTTTGTGGATCAAGGCGTAGGACCCTTTGACTTTTAAGTTGTTATCGTTGGTTGATTTTCGAGGATGTAATTTGGATTGTGGATTGTGGACTGTTAGTTGTGCTTGTTATTTTATTTCTGCTTCTATTTTGACTCTGTTTCATTGGCTTCTCGATGATATTCGTCTGCATCGTTTGGTTATTTGTATTTAAGTTGTGGATCGCCGTCGCGTTCCGCTTGGGGCGTGATGGTGATTGTAAATGTGATCACATCCGCAATCACATTTATACTCTGCGAAACTTTTACTATTTATCCGTGCTATAATTCTTTCAATTGGTATCGAGTCGATACTTGACGACACAAGTGGTGATCTGCGTGTTTGTTAGCATGGATATTCCTAGTGTTCCTACTTTTTATCCCTCAGTTGAAAATCAAAAAAAGTTTGATAAAAAAACTCTTGATTCTGTTAGATGTAGGGCTTGTTCTTGATATGGTCATTATGTTGAAAAATGTGCAAATATTTTTTTGAAAAAGAGAATGCGTTTGAGTGTCACCTTACGTGACAATGAATCTGACGATGAGTACGCTGTCTAGAAAGAAGATCACAAGGTTCCAACAACCTTAGTGAAATATCGGAAATCTCTCCAAATAAATCCTTCAGGTGTTGCCTGAGGTGTGGCCCGAGATGTGATCACACCTACATTGATCACATTTGAACTCACATCTGAAGAACATGAAACCTTAACTGTTTCTGACCTTTATTGTTTTATGTGTATATTTCTTCATTGTTTATAAGATTTCGAATAAAAAATTAATTATTTAATGGTGGAAGAAATTATTTTTCACTGAAATTTTATTAAATGAAACATGTTTGAAACATGTTCGAAACGACCTTAAAACAACAACATTAAAAAAATACAAAAAAAATTAGCAGAAACGTAAAAAAGTCCGGAAAAACGCAGGAACAAAAAAAAGTTCAGAAAAGATCAAGAAACATAAAAGGTGTTATTTTCCAGAATATTGGGCAAATGTGTCCTTTACCCTAAGTTTTTACTAGAGACCCCAATAGGTTTCAATCGGGATGGGTCAGACTTCAGAGAGGGGAAAATTCAAACAATTGAAGAGTTTTATAATTTCAACCAACTCAATTTGGGTCTTGAATGAGGCAATGAGCATGAGGGAAATATTTGAGCAGCTGAGATTTGTGGCTTACGGGTCTTATATTTAGCAGAGAACGCATTATTTGCCTTGGCATGGTCCCCAACATCCGCACTTTCCAATTCTTATATGGCTATGAATATATAAGGCCTAAGGGGACGTGACATCTAAGATGATTTACTTTAATGTGCAATTTGCATCCAATTGTTGCTAGTTTAGACTTTAGATGCCTTGGACCAATTGGTTTCTTTTTTTAAACATATATTTTTTTTTTTTTGTTTATAGAGTTTGACGATTTTCAAGAGTTATTTGCATCCTCTCCTGATATTCGATCTTCCGGTATCCACTATTCCACTCTAGCATTTTTCGGTCGAATATTTTAAGACTAAAATATCCTTATCCCCATTTTGGTGTCTCAACTCAAGTCTCAATTTTTTATTCAAGGCCATCTTCCAACAATGTAAAATTATTAACTTTTGATTTGACAATTATGTTCAAACATTAAATACAAGTCATTTTGCAAAATAAAAAATAATAAAAGAAAGTAAGACCAAATCAGTATCCTCTTAATGATTTAAATGCATGTCCTAATTTTAATACGAGAAGAAAATGTCAAGATTTCAAAACAATTAATCATGGAACAGAATATTTCTTTAAAAATAAGTAAAAAGACTAAAACTAATATCTAAGAATATCTAAGAAAGAAAATTAATTTAGCTAGAGCTAGTACGGTAAGGTTTTGGCAAAATGAATTGAGATATTTGACAAATATGAAGGTATTGCAACAGATTATTTGCGGGTTTTCATAATCTCTAATTATGGTTTCTCCATAATGAACTCTTTGGATTAGTGACTTATCCACCGTTCTAAATTAAACCAAACAACTATTATTATTATGAAATAGACTCTTAGATACAAAAATTCATTCGAAAAATACTTCAAAAAAATATTTCATTATCAAGTTGGAACATATATATATATATATATATATATATATATATATAAAAAAAAAGATCATTTATCTATATACCTTAATTAGCGTAGGGTAATTTTTAATATTTTGAGCCAAAGAAGGTTTGTTGACTTTTTAAATTTTAACTAAATTTTTTTATATGTTTTGGCAAAATGAATGTCGGCCCTAAGCTAACTACTCAAATTTTCGCTCATTTTTTATAAAAAGTAATAAAAATATGGAAAAAAGGTAATTTTTTTTTTAATTTTATGGTTTCAAAAATATTGCATTAATTGGTTTTTCGTCTTGCATTAACCGTTATGGTTGCCTTTTCATTTTTATTTCAAATTTTAACTTTTTCATTTTTGATTAGTTTTAGACGTATTATATCAAATTAATCATCTTTTCGATTTTAATTATGGCATATATTAAATAAAAAATAAATTTAAATAAAATAAAAGATATTTTTACCAAGATATGAACTATTGAACAATTTTATTAATGTATTTTGACTATTATTTTCTTATTTTGACTCTCAAAGATAATCCAAAAATGTAAAATTATTTTTCAACACCTTTATACTTTCTTAATTTAAAAAAAAAATTAACCGAAATTGACAAACAACTTTCCTAATTAAAATTTTATATATTTTCATCTCCAAAAATAATTATTATAAAAAGTGATATGAATGTTTATATTTTTATAATTGGTAAATAAGATATAGAATCATAATTTGATACCTAATAATTTATTTTTTTAATTAGCAAAATTAATATTTAATTTATTTTCTTACCAAAAGAAAAATGGAAAATTATATTTCTATTGTATTTTCTCTTATCAAAATTGAAAAAACAAAATATATTATAATTTTTAGAAAAATCCAAACAATACACAACAAAATCGTAAAATAATCAATACTCCAAAAGGCTGGACATGGAATACAAATTTGGACAAAAATTGAAATAAATCATTTATCCAAAACGTGAACAAATAGATAAGTTTTAGATATATATTTAAATATACACAAATGTATGTATCTATGCATTATATTTGAGAAAATAATCCACCATAAATATTATATTTACCCAAAATAAAAACTACATATATATAATTTTTGTATCTATGTATTATATCTTATAAAATAATCCAATGTATAAATATTTTATGAAATTACTGGAATACTGAAATCATACATATATATACATATATAATTGATGAAGATTCTTTAAATTTTATATATAATTTATATATTATATTAATAATTTTTGAATATATAATACATAAATATTAAGGTCTATTTATTGTTCACTTATGCTAATTTCTTTATTATTTATCAAATAAAACTTTTATGTTAAAGTTTCTCAAATAATCATAATTTGAGTAATAAATACGATAAATAAAAATATATAATTTTATTTATAAATTAGTATATATAATTTGTTGGTATAAATTTCAACATTGCCTCAAAAATTTAAGTTGCGAAAAATATTAAGTAAACATATAATTTTTAAAGTTTTAGATAAAACAATTCTTTTTCAATAGGTTTATACAATTTCTCCAAATATATAATCAATTTATTTTCTTTACTTTTTTTCTTTCTAAAAAATTAATTTATTGCTGGATATTTAACATAATATTTTGTGAAAATATAATCATAATATTTAAAGCCCAAATTATTTTATTCTAGTCAAGGCGTTCATCCGTAACTTTTTCATTCAATGGACATGGCCGGGATGTGCCTTGAGATAATGGTCATTACTAATCCTATAATATCATATTTTTTAACATTAAAATACAATACTTTATTATATTACAATCATGACCGCACAGGCGATATACTCATTTCACGTAATAACTTTTATATGCTAAAAGAGAAATATTGTTTTGAAACCGAGTCATTTTTTTAAATGCATAATTTAAAAAATCAGATATAAATGAAGTTGTGAGGTCTTTTTCGAATCTACATAAAACAAAGACGGTTAAGAAATACAAATAATATATATGAATATAGATATGTATATATGAAAAATAATGCAAAAGTAGGCAAAAATTCATACGATACCGTCTTATGGTCACATTTTGTGAGACAAATCCCCCATGACCCGTGACCCAATCCAAAAGACCGGTTGTATTATCATAAATATTAGGCTCATAGGGGTGTGATGATAATTAAAAAGTACTAGATATGTCAATGCACAAACTATATATTTGTGAGTCTCTGTTTTGTACTGTGACATATACGTTTTCTTTATAGTTCTACAAATATATCTCCCTTCATTGTAATAATATTAAATAACATCAAACAATGGGCGGGAAATAAGTTCAATGTTTTTTATTGATAAAATAAAAAAAGAAAAAAAATATCATACAACATAATCAAGAAAAATGTATTCAAGGCTATGTATTTGGCTTCTTATAATACATAATGATATGCATGGAAATATGTAATATATATAATATTTAGATATATAATTTGAGGTATTTTCTTCAATACAAATAAATATTTTAATTAAATTTAATTAACTTAAATACAACTCTATATAATTATGAAGAAATGAGCTAAATCCCAATAACAACTATACATATATCACATATAACCAAAATACATGAATATACAAACGATCGAAGACGAGAATGCATAGTTTTTAACGTGCATTACAAAATAAAACTTTGATTAAAAATATCTTATATTTTTAATTTTATATGTCTAATGTGGGTGTTAGGGGTGATCAAAAAATTAAAAAAACTGCCTGAACCTCACCACACTGCTCTGTTGATCATGGTTTTTGATTAAAACTGCGATTTAAAATAATGAATAGAAACCGCACCATTTTGTTGGTGCAATTTCGGTTTTGAAAATAAAAAACCGCCCAAAACTGCACTACACCGCACTCATACAATTTAAGTAGTAAAATAAAGAATATTTATTCCATCTTTAGTTAAAATAATTAGGCAAAAATATTTTAAGAAATAATTCGAAGAATAATAAATTTGGATTCCACTTTGCCTTTAAAAAGTAATGCATTTTGCATTCTTTCTTTAATGTTGTAAAAATTAATTGTGTTGTATAATGAAAATAAATATTAACTAGTACATTATGTTTTGAATGTAATTGAATCAAAAAGAATACAAGATGCATTCAATTTGCATAACTCATATTGTTACAACCAAAATTATTTTTTAATTTTTCTTTTTTGGTATATACTAAATATCCTAAAAGAGATAAATAATATTTTATTTATCAAAACCGCAAAACTGCCCACTACCACTTGCACCGCCCAAAACCACACATATGCTTTTACCTAGCAAAACTGACCGCCACCACCCGCCACCGCTCAAAATCGGATATGGCAATTCAGTTTGAAAATTGTTAAAAGAACCGCAAAACTGCACCGGGATCACCCCTAGTGGGTGTCATACTGAAAATCGTAAAAAATAATTAATTAAATACATCATACGTCAAAAATTGATCAAAAATAAAAAAAATTATGAAATTTTAAAAAATAAAAAGTAAAGGACAAATATAATAATAAATGCAACACACACAAAAATTCAGAAAACTAATTTTTATATAAATATAAGTAGTAATGGTGTAAAGTATCCACATTAGATAAGAAAAACTATTTTCTACCCACTCTAATAGAAACCCATCTTTTCTACTGTTCGTGAATTTCTTACCCACAAGCGTACATTATCAAATTTTAGTATAAAATGTGAATCGAGTACCGTCTCCACAAGGATTGATAATAAATTAATGCTAAGTAATGTAATTATGATAGCTAACTTTATCCGGACGATTGAATAATGATGAGAATTATTAAACTACAAATTAATCCTAAAATTAAACTAATGAACTCACGAGACTAATTATCAAACACTTAATAAATATGAATTTTAGAGGTCCGATCGACCTATTTTTCCCTATGTTATCAATTTAGTTTACCACTCACAAATTACTAATTTATAAACTCAAGATTTCTACAATGATCACTCCTCTCTCGAATGCCAAGTGATTCTAGGTTTCAATTTGATTTCAATATCTCTATGAAAATCACAAATTAAACTCTAACATGCACAACGAATTCTCTTTTAATGGCTTCGAAAGGTTCATAAATTCCTCAGTATGAATCCCTAAGTTATGTTATTTGTTAGGAAATTTATTGAGTAGATTTTGATGATACCATGTAAAACTTAAACTAGGAAGTTGACACCCCATTTTCCTTGCAGTTTGTATTGTAATAGATAAATTTGGAAAAGCTGTGGTCAAGTCGGCCTATGCCAAGGATTAAAAGAAGTCAACTGCGGACTATATGAAGAATCTGCTGTGTGTCAGCTGAGTAATGCCATGAAGGAAGTCGAGGACTCGACTGAAGAAGAGTCAGCTGGGGAACAACTGTAAGAAGTGTCAGTCAAGTCAACTCAAGAAGCCAAGTCTCAAGTTGAAGTGACAGATGAGTTATCCAATCTAGAGCTGACTCAAGTCACCTGGGGTACAGACATCAGTCTAGTCAAGACAACTGACTTAGATATGTTGATTAAAGTCAAGAATATTACTCAATATAGTAATATGTCAAAGCTGTCAGGTCTAAAGTGTTAGTCCCTTAAATATGCAAAAGGAATGAACCAATGGGAAATATTGCACCTTATGTCGGCACCGCAATCTTTGCTAAGACATTTAACACGAGGAAGGGTCGACATCAAGGATCGCGGATCAAGACAAGCCAATGAACACAAGTGACATTTGAAATTAGTTTATCTCTTCAACGGGCAAAATTTCAAATGTGCACTATAAAAGGCTGAGGAAGTTATTGAGAAGAGCAGACCTGAACCACGAGCAAGAAAGCAATATTCAAGCATTTTAACATGCAATTTTCTAAAAAACATTCAAGCAATTCCTCAAGCCTGAAACTCGAAGGAAATCGATCCAACACAAGTAGTGAAGGAAAGACAACTTCAAATCTGTTGAAGAGGAAACTTTTGAAGAAATCAAAGGGGTCTACTTTCCAAGCTAGGATTGTAGAAAGGTTCCAAGTCGAACCATTATAAAGTTTATTGGAGGGCTTTGTGATCAAATCAAAGAACTTGAGAAGTGAGCTGGAGTAGCAAGGCAGCGAGCTGCCTTGTGAAGAAGTTGAGTCGCAAGAGAAGCCAGTTGTTTGATCAAGGGTGTCTCCAGACTGTTCACCGCTTTATAAGCTGATCTATTACATAGTGGATTCCTCCAGGAGTTAGAGAAGAGAGGATTAGAAGAATTACCCTATCTTCGAACCTCTATAAATTATTTGTGTCATTTACTTTCAGCAAATTTACTTTCCTGTATATTCATTTTATACATGCTGATCATAATTGCAAACCAACTGATAAATAACTAATTGCTAAAATCTAATCTAAGGGTGTTAAGTCTTCCGCTATTAAAAATCCATCACCAAGTTAAGTATTTGGCTTGAGCGCCAAGTTATACTATTAATGACTCTATCAGTCTGTTGAGTGGGTAATTTAATTTGAAAAGCCAACTTAGTGTCCATCTAGGACACAACTATTTGAGTCAACTCTGTTGAATTATTTTAAAAGGACTAAATCAAAAATTTGGTAAGGTTTATTCAACACCCCCTTCTAAACCTTACTTTACACCCGTTGGGATCTACATTATTCCATGACCGATTATTCAATTACCTCTCTCGAGCGTGAGATCAAATACGCCAAACAATCTAAACTATTGATCAGATATTTCAGATGCAAACAATCCAAATAGCATAAATAAATCGAATAACATGCGAACCAATAAACTAAAATATCAAAATATAGGTCAAACGTAGGTTACATCAACCCCTCGAATAATAGTTTTAGCTCATAGTGGATGTACAAAAACCCATAGAAAAATAATTATACATCTCCAAAGATCGACAAAGATAGCGAAGATTAAAATCAAATGATAAAAGAAAGAATCCTCTCTGTTTCTAGAAAATAGATGCCTTCAATTGTCATCCGGAACTCTTTCTCTGTGTCTCTTGTCGTTCGTAGTGCTCGCAAATATGTCCAATCTCCCTTTCTCACATCTCCAAAATGTATATTTATAGTTCCAAGTCCGCTCAAAGTCGTCAAAAACATTCCTTGTACGACACGTCACGAGGCGCCGCAATGCCATAAAATGCTCACCGCAGCGCCACCCATCAAAAATCCCTATCCGGATTTGCACCTTGGCTCCGCAGTGCGGGCTATGTGGCACTATAGCGCCACGTTGTCATTGGCCAAAGTGCACTTTTTATTCTCTTAGAATCCAATTTGTTCCCAACTTATGCAATTTTCACTGTTTGACACTCTTACTACTATCACCACCATGCGGACTCGCTAACGACCACCCTTACACTATAAACTGGACTAAAACAACTCAAAAATACCCAAAACCACTGCAATACCTTAGTCTAGGAAACTTGATATGTTAGTATAAAACCAACTTAACATCTACCCATTTTTTCTAGTATTTTACCTAAATACCCTTACTTTTTAGTTCCTTTTAAACTATAAACAAGTAATCTTCTCTCTCTTCTCTCATTGTTTTTTACTTCAAAAATAATTTAAAGATGGTAGTCATGCTTTGAATTTAATAACCTACCCAAGACAGCTGCACTAATGGCTAATGATGGAAAGAGAGCTGAACCAAAGGAAGCCATAGACCAGGAGGAGATTGCCCTGATGGTCAAAAGATTCAACAAGTTCTTCAATAAGAACTATAAAAGAAATAAAGGTGAGACCTCCAGAAGACATTCAACTCCTTCCATGTCAAGGGAAGACAGGCCACCCAAGACAGTTGAGCATCAAAGGGTTGAATATCAGAGAGCTGATAAACCAAGAACAGAAAGAGCTGATCAAAGAGCTAAGAACCTGTGTTGGAACTGCAGACAACCAGGACACTTTGCAGTTGACTGTTCCTATCCACCAGTCAACAAATATAGGAATGAGGAAGATAGAAAAGTCTTAAGCGAAAGAAGACAGAAAAAGAAGAAAGCCATGTTGGTTCTTTGAGATTCTTTGAGACGAGTCAAGTCCAAAAAGCGGCGAGACTCGAGAGAGAGTAGTGAAGCGATTACTCAAGTGATTACGAGGAAAAGGCTATGATTTACCTTATGGCTAAAGAACAAGATCAACTGATCAAGAAGATGAGGTACACTCTAACTCATTTCATTCAGATTCAAGTGATAGTGATTGTGATACATACATTTCATCACCCACTTATCTTTATGATTCATTAGGCAAAATGATGAAAGATTTTGAACACATAAAATCCTCACACACAATTCTAAATGAGGAAAACAGCCACCTTAAAAGCCAAAACTCACAGCTGGCTAAAGAGCTGAGTACTCTGAGTTATATAGCTGATGAGAATTCTAAGCTGACGGCTGAAAATGCAAAGATCACAACAGAGTTAGCTGCTATAGAAAAGAGGAAAAAAAGATCTCACAAATGTGATTGCCTCATTTACAAAGGCATCCAAATCATTGGATGATCTTATCTTGAGTCAAAAAGAATGTGGAGATAAAACAGGCATAGGATTTAATTCCTTTGTGCATAGTCAAACTCCCAGAGTGATTTTGGAAAAAGGATCTTCACGCAATGAAGCATCTCAAAAATTCAAAACACCAAATGCTGCACTCACATTCACTCCAAAGCACAATCACAAACAAACTGGCGTTGGATACAAAGGGAAAGAAAAACAACCAGTTGAGTATGCTGAGAGGACAACTGAGAAGAAATCCAGCCAAGTTCCTCAGCAAACTCCAAACAGAAAATACTCTGTGAAAAGCAAACAGAGCTACCGGAAACCCCAGAAATTTCATCAGAGAAACACACATGATGGGAATGGTAGAAACTATCCAAACTACGATTGGAATAATGTGAAACATCAAAGAAAGACCTATGGAATACAAGCCAAAATGACAAAGACCTAAACCTCAAAGAAAGGTCATTCCAAAGGCAAAAGAGCTATTATCAGCACACATACGCACCCAAGCACTACACTCAGAAATTCCACAACTATCCCAAGAAAGCAATTGCTAAAACACAAACACAAACATATAAACAAAAGAGACAGTTGTATGAACCTAAAACCCCCAAGCAATTCGCTAATGTGCACTATGATTTTGGCACTGATAGATGGCGACTTCTTAGAGTCAAGTGTTTTGGCTATAGGTTGGTTGGATCATCTTATAGCACTAACCCCTCAGGACCCAGACAAGTATGGGTACCTAAAAATTGATTTCCTTGAGTGCCAAGGAACCTGGTACATGGATAGTGGTTGTTCAAGATATATGACAGGAAATAAGAAAAACCTATCAAGATTCAAGGAGATTAGAGGTGCAAAAGTCATATTCGGAGGAAATGAAGCTCCAGGGAAAATCAAAGGAACATGATCTATCAAGAAGAATGGATTGGAAATCACATATATTGCTTATGTTGAAGGCCTCAACGTCAACCTGTTAAGCATCAGCCAACTCTGTGACAAGGGCTATAATGTTGGATTCAATATGGGAGTGTGCCAAATTAAAGACACTGAATCAAATGAAATAGTATTGCAAGGATCCAGACAAAAGAACATGTATGTGGTAGACTGGTCGACTGCCACACCAAGCATTTGTCTGTTAGCAAAGAGTACAACCGAATCAAGTTGGTTGTGGCACAAGAAGCTGAGTCATCTGAATTTCAAGACAATTAACAAGCTTGCAAGGAGTCATCTTGTGGAAGGACTGCCGGACTCAGTATACAAGAAAGAAAGTGTATGTGATGCATGCCAGATGGGAAAGCAAATAAAGTCTTCATTCAAGTATAAGCCAAGTCCTTCTTCAACAAGGATATTACATCTCATTGCATATGGATTTATTTTGTCGATTGAGCACCAACATAAGTGGAAAGAAATACACCTTAGTGGTGGTAGATGCCTATTCAAGATTTACATGGACAATCTTCATGTGTAAAAAGAAGGAAACTTTGCGAGAAGTTACCTCGGTGATGAAAAGAGTTCAAAATGAAAAGAGCCAAACCATTATAAAAATAAGATCGACACAGAATCGAGTTTGTCAATGGGATAATAACTCAGTATTATGTTGAAAATGGAATTGCTCATGAATTATCAATTGCAAGAACTCCACAGCAGAATGGAGTGGCTGAAAAAAGGAATAGAACTCTCAAGTAAGTCGCTAGGACCATGTTATTTGAAATTTGGATTGCCTAAGAGATTTAAATTTGAAGCCATCAACACAACATGCTATACTCAAAATAGATGCATGATCAACATGCAATTGACCAAGACACCCTATGAGATTTGGACAGGGAGAAAGCCAAATGTTGGATATTTCAGGATATTTGGATGTAAATGTTTCATCTATAACAATGGCAAAGATAATTTAAAGGATTTTGATGCTAAAAAGTGATTAAGGTATCTTTTTGGGATACTCAGCTGAGAGTAAAGCCTATAGAGTGCTGAACAAGAGGACTATGGTTACATAAGAGTCTATCCATGTGGTCTTTGATGAACCTAATGTAAGTGGAGAAGACATTGAAGAGTTAGCTGATAAGCTGAATCATCCAACTATGTACAAGAGTCCTTATGTTGAAGCTGAAGTAAGAGCACTCAACCCAGATGAAGATGAGATAGCTGAATCTCAAAGACAGCTAGAAAGTCTACAGCGAAATGAAAATGAAAGAGCTGTTCAAGACAACTTAGCTGCGAGACGGCTGAATCCAGCAGATTTACTCCAACCAGATGTGAGATGGCTGAGAGACCATCCAACAGAGTTAGTTATTGGATATGTTAGAGATGGCATAAGACCAGATCCAGAGCACAACATGAAGCCATGTTCGCTTGTTTTATTTCCCAGATAGAGCCTAAAGATGTATCTCAAGCATTAGATGACACACATTGGATTCAAGCCATGCAAGAAGAGCTGAATCAATTTGAAAAAACAAAGTATGGGAATTAGTGTGAGAGGCCAACGCATCAAAATGTCCTTGGCACAAAATGGGTTTTCAGAAACAAGATGAATGAGGAAGGATCTGTTGTAAGAAACAAAGCAAGATTGGTAGCCAAAGGATACTGCCAAGAAAAGGGTATAGATTTTGATGAAACCTTTGCTCCTATTGCAAGATTGGAAGCAATAAGGATGTTTCTTGCTTATGCTACACATAAGAACTTCACTTTGTGTATCAAATGGATTTGAAGAGTGCATTTACGAATGGTCATTAGAGGAAGAAGTCTATGTTGAACAACCTCCAGGTTTTGAGCATAAAACTATTGGAGATAAAAAAGTCTGACAAGCATTATTTGGATTGAAACAAGCACCAAGAGCATGGTATGATACATTGTCTCAATTTCTAACTGACAATGGATTCACCAAAGGCAAAGTTGATAGAACACTCTTCATAATGCAAGATGGAGAGAGTATACTGCTTGTTCAAATATATGTGGATGACATCATTTTTGGTTCCACAAATAAAGAGCTGTGTGACAAGTTCTCAAACCTCATGCAAGGTAAATTTGAGATGAGCATGATGGGAGAGCTGAGTTTCTTCCTAGGACTTCAAGTCAAGCAAATGAAGGATGGAACCTTCACAAGTCAAACAAAATATACCAGAGATTTGATGAAGAAATTTGGTTTGGAAGAGAAGTCTTATGTGAAAATTCCAATGAATACTTGATCAAGATGGACATGGATGCGGATGGCAAAGTTGTTGATCAAACCGGATATAGAGCACTCATTGGATCATTGCTCTATCTAACAACAGGAGTATGTGCAAGATTTCAGACATCCACCTTGCGCTAAGAGAATCTAAGATATTTGAAGGGATGCAAGATTTGGCTTATGGTATCCAAAAAGGTGGAGAGCCACATGATCTTTGGATGCAGACTAAGAGAATCCTAAGATATTTGAAGATTGGTTTCTTGGATAAGAAACAAAATTCAAGTACATAGTACATAGTTGCGGGCGGTTGTTGTGCCCAAGTCTTATAGATGAGACAACAACTGAGAGATTATGATATTGAAGAAAGAGAAATTCCAATTATGTGTGATAACACAAGTGCTATTACAATCACTCAGAATCCTGTGATGCATTCAAGAACAAAGCACATTGATGTCAGATATCATTTCATAAGAGATCATGTTGAAAAGAAAGACATCGCCTTGGAATACATCTCAACTGATAAACAATTAGCTGATATATTCACAAAGCCTCTATGTTAATCAAGGTTTGAAGAGCTCAAGAATGAGTTAGGGTTAATTGAGCCAAGTTGAAACTCAGAAGACTCAATCAACAGAGAAAGAAGATGAGAAAATAGAAGCAGAGCAAGTTTCACATTTCAGCCAAGTGAAACAGCCTTATCGGGAAGTCAGCTATATCAAGTTAGCTGACAACTGAGTTACTTCATGAGAAGAGAGAAGTAGAGTTAAGTCACTTTGGATATAAGCTGAATTATTTATGAGCTAAGTGACAAGAACGCAGTCGTTTTAATTGAGCGGGAATGTTTTTAAGGATGATGTCAGCGTAATAATAACGGTCACAGTAAAAGCTGCACATTAAGCCATATGATTGGATATAAATGCTGATGCATTTAATGCGGGGAATTAAATGCGGTTTTGATGTTCTAATCTTAGTCGTTTATTTTGATCAAAATTTCAAAATCCGAAATATGTCATTTCACGTCCCTTATATACAGAACTTCGCATTTCTCTCTCCTCACGCGAACTATTCATCTTCAAGCAAAGGAAGCATTTTTCTCTGAAACCTTGTGCAAACCCTAGTCTCTCTCAAGCAAGTTTTTTCGTACTTTAATCGGTAAAAACTCTGGAAATGGCCCCAAAGTATGATTTCGTGAAGCTCTCAAAGCAAATCCACACTGGTGCTTCAGTGGATTTTGATGGAATGATCAAGCAGGGTATCGGAAAAATCCAGCCTAAAGGACTTTTTGACAATGGAATACTCTCATACGTACCTCAAGGAGGTCGCTATGTTTTATGTAAATGCAGAAGTGCAGGACGACGAAATCAAATCTTCCGTCCACAGCAAGGTCATCAAACTGACTGCAAAAGACCTCGATGAGCACTGTTTATTGCCCGCGGAGGGCTTGAAGGACATCTATGAGGCAGATGTCGACTTAGCTGTGGCTTGGAAAGAAATTGCCAAGCCTGAGTGTGCTGCGAAAGTGGTCCATACGGCCAAGAAGGATTCATTGAAGGACGACTATCACAAGGCGATGGATGTCGTCTTGAAATAAGTTGACATGAAATTTGGAAGCTTCAATGTTTGCCCAAAACTAAGTTGATTGTGATGGGCGCGATCATGCAAGGAAAGAAGGTTAATGGCTGAGTTTGTTCACAGCAGACTTTGCGAGAATGTCCTAAACAAGACCTTTAGGAAGGACGAGATCCTTTAGATGCTCGTTGGGCTATGGCCTTGTAATTGGCTATCTTATGGAGGTAAAGGGCATTGCTCTTCGTCATGGAAAGCCCTTCCATGTTAATAAAAAGATGTTCATGGCAAATCTCTCCGGTGCCCAAAAGAAAGACCACGCCGTAAAGCGATACGGTGAGGGGAATCGGTGATCCACGAAGATGCAACCGAGACTCCTCCACCAAAGAAGAGAGCGGTATCCAAGCATGCTCCCGCTCGCTCCTGCTCCCGCAAAGAAAGCCAAAGAAAGCACTGCTCCCGCAACCAAGTCCAAAGCTCTTACCCATGCGGTAAGGAGTCACCTACCCGCCAGCCCGAGACTCCTACCCCCACAACCGAGATAGAGGAGGAACACCATATTCCCTCCCTATCATAAAGAAGAAGAGGACGCCAAGTCGAGGAAGGTAGCTACCTCTAAGAAGAGTGTCCAAATCCCTACTTCGATGAATCTCTTTGAGATAGAACCGGAGAAGTTCCCTTTGGTTCGCCCCAAGAAAGACAACTATTCAAAATTCGAGCTTGAAAAGAAAGTCAATCCGGTACTCAATTTGGAGAAAGAAATTGAGATTTGGTGAACAAGAAGAGCGATCTCGAAATTGTTGATGAATCTATGCGATCTGCGATGATGGTCGGTAGAGATCCGTGAAGACCCAAGGTGTAAGGAAAACAAATGAGGAATGTGAAGGGGTCGAGACAATGAACCTGAAGTTGAAAGAGTTGTCTCCCCTCCTATAATCGATCTTCTTTGCATCGAGGAAGAGCAAGGTATCTTGCCTCCCAATACCTAGGAAACTAGAGGAGAAGATGAGGGTGATGATGATGATCGATCATGTATTCTCAGTTTATCGACGATATTCTTAAGAGAGTGGAGAGCATGGAAGTTGGATCACTCAAGGGTACAATTCACTCGCCCGAGTTCATTGAAGAATAAGAGCTTCTCTGATTCCTCTACGTAAATGATGTCCGCTCTGCCCTAAATGAAGAAAACTGCTTAAACATCCTTCGCATTCTTAAAAAGAAAGAAAAGGAGAGAGTTGCTGAGCAACCCCGAGCGCTGGAGAAATCCAAGATGTGTGCATTTATAGGATCTCTTGAGCATACTCACAAGCATCTTGATCAGTTGTCAGACAGCGATGAAGACATGGATCCTCCTGCTGCAGCTGAGAAGTTGGAATTGCAGCAAGCCTTACAGGAATCCAAAGCCATGCACGAGAAAAGTTTACTAGAAGGTCCAGGATAGTTTTCCCAAACTCTTCTGCAAAGTAATCCTTTGGGAGTGGCACATCAAATTGCGATGGACATTGTTGTAGCCACGTCCCCCGTGCAATCAGAAAATGGCTCCCAGGGTGATGGCAATGAAGCTGGGAATTTGGGCACCCAAGCTAAGCCAACCCCTGAAGAAGGTGTTCTCTCACCTGCCCCGATGGCTGAACACTCAAAGGACAAAGCTGCGTCTCTGGAGATTAGTGACCCCACTCTTGTTCACTAAGCTGGTGTGCCAGCTGAGGAGGAAACTCTCTCCACCACAGCCGGGTTGGAGGTTGGAGTGGGAGACACATCAATGGAGTTAGGAGGCGAAAGTGAGAAAGAACTTGAAAAACAGCAGAGTGACATTGACGAAACTCGGACAGTTGAGTCTATCTCAGCTGAAATGTCTACTGCTTTGAAGGCCGATGACGCTGCTATCACAGTTGAGGCAAAGGATGGTGAAGCCCGGAGTTAACACACGGGCTCGAAAGTGCAATCGGGGTTGAGACTCCTTTGGATGCCAATGTCTAAGACCCTAAAACAGTGAGCGCGAAGGGAGAATAGAAGACCCTAAGACAGTTGAGACTGTCGAAGGAATTACTGAAGGCCCTGCAGCAGTAGAGACTGGTGGGGGTATTGAAGGCCAACGGGAGGTTGAGACTTCCCTTGGTAAAGGTGTTGAAACTGAGAACATTCCTCACCTTGAAGGTGATGCCACAGAAGAAGTTATTGGTGGCCTTCAAGACTCCCAAGAAAACATTGACACATCATTTCTGGGATCGGAAGATGAAGGCCGAGTCCGTTCAACTTGATGATCCTACGAAGGACACAATGAAGATGTTAACAAATCTCGAGCCAAGTCGGTGAGAAGACGGCTCCCATGAGATTCAATGTTGATGATGAGCCAACTCCAAAGGTCTCATCATCCTCCGATGAAGCTGATGATGCAGTTGAGGACACGATTACTCAAATGGAAAAACCCACTGAGACCGAGGAAGCTGTTAAGACTTGTTAGTCCAAGTGGCTACGATAATCTAGAGGGGGTGAATAGATTATGCCGATTTTCGCAAATCACCCTCTTTTTCGAATCAACAAACAAATGACAAGAATGTAAATGCGAGAAATTAAACAACACTCGTTGATTTAAAGAGGTTCAACCCATCTAGGGCCTAATCCTCTACCACCCCAGTATCTCCGGGATGGATTTCAAAAAGAAAAAGAGATTTTATTAATTACCACAATTAATACAACACCTTGAGGATCACCACAATCCTCTTACAACACCTTCAAGGAGATTACCACAATCTTCCTTCACCACCTTTGAAGAGTACCACACTCTTCAAACACCTATCACCTAGATCACCCAAGTGTATTCTTACCACAAGAATACTCACAAGGATGTCTTGTGTTGAATGATGGACAAAATTCAAGATTACAACTCTATGAAACCAATACAAAGATTGAGTGCAAGTGTAATCAAGAATCAAAAAGCCTAGACCTCAAAGATGTGCAAGTGAAAGTACTTAGGCTATTACAACAAGAATGTAAAAATGAAAGCTTGAACAATTTGCAGATTTCTTGTTGTGTATTTTGCTTGTGTGTAATGTGTTTTGTGTCTTCAATTCATCCTCTATTTATAGGGAAGCTTCACCAACATAGGCTCCCAACATAGGCTCCTCTATCTTCACTTTTGTCTACAAAAAGAAGATCACAAGATGTAGAAATATTGTACAAAATTGAAAAGTAAATCTTGCTGTCAAAGAATTCAAACAACATCATTTTGCTGTCACAAAATATCATAGGGCGACCGGTTGCCCTGTTGAAGATTTCGACCGTTTGAAAAAAATAGTGCGATCCAGGTAGGGGTTGCAGGGGGGTGCGACCGGTCGGAGGGGGTCGACCGGTCGCCCAGGGGTGCGACCGGTCGGCCCTCCCCTGGACCGGTCCCCCTCCCTCTTTTTTCAAGTCCTGCATGTTCTGTTTCGTGTTTTCTTTTCTTCAGGTACAGGTCGACCATTTGGGCGACCGGTCGACCTCCAATTTGAAGTGTTGTCCGATTTTTTTCAAAAATAAACTTCAAGAAATACTCCAAAAAATTAGTAAAAACATTTTAAATCATTTGGGAGTATTTGGACAACATTTGTAAACATAGTTTTGGTGTAAAAACCAATATAAACAAAATCATCAAAAGTGTTGTCCAATTTTAATCAAATTAAAAGCTCTAAGAAATACTCCAAAAATTAGTAAAAACATTTTAAATCATTTAGGAGTATTTGGACAACATATAAAAATATTGTTTTGGTATAAAAACTCATTTAAACAAAATCATCAAAATCTTGAAAAAAACATTTATCTAACAAACTCCCCCTTTTTGATGATTACAAACCAAAACAATTTTAGGAAGTTGATTTTAAAACAAAACCAATTTTCCGGTCTTAAAGCATCAACCATTTCAAGCAAGATTCATCATAAGTACAAACACACAAGGATAGGAGCAAAGAATTTTTCAAAATCATTTTTGCACAAGCTCCCCCTATCAATATGCATATCAAGAACAAGTATACAAGCAACAATTAAAACCTAAAAGCTTAGCTTTTACAACTTAAGCTTGAATTCCATGAGCTTATAAGCTCCCCCTGTCACAAAACATCATTAGTCAATCATAAAAGTCCACAATACATCAATTGAACTAAGCAATATTCACAGCTTATGGCTTTTAAGAGCCCTAGCTTATAGCTTTTCTTGCAAGCTTATTTTCGCTTCTTTGAGCGTATGAGCGTTTTTCTTGTTTCTCCCCCTTTGGAATCATCAAAAAGAATGTTAGCACGATAAAAACATCATATATTCATATCAAAGTGCGCAAATTTATCGATTTATCGAGCTTTTTGAAAATTGAAGCTTAAATTCCAAATAAAAGGGAAAAGTTGATCAATTGATTTGCAAAAGCTCATTTGATTGATAAAACATGATCTCTATAAACTTATAAGACTTTTCAAATCGAGAGACTCATGTAGGTGATGAATTTTTCATTGAAACATTTTGTCGAACACTTGGCGTGCGTCGAATAAAACTAGAAGTATATAACGCCTTTGAAATTCATTTAAGCCAAAAAATTTCATCACCAATTCAGTTCAAACAACATTCAATACATCATAAATATTAAGCTCATCACATTCATATGAAACTAGCATCAAGAATTTTGCAAATAAGTCAAAATCTCAAGTGTTCAACCCAATTGAGCAAATGGAGTAGAATTCTTACCATTTATTCGGTAAAGATGAGCAATGATGATGATCATGCTATATAATGTCCATGTTGTGAAAAAGATGCATGAAAACCATATTTGAATGAAATTTGAGTGAATTTAGCAAAGGGACGAAAAATGGCCAAAATGTGTTAAAGTGACGAATCAAGACATAACTATTTTAATCCAAATTATAGCCTTGGCGACCGGTCGACGTTGAGGGCGACGGTTGCCCTCAACCCTTTTTCAGCCCATGTCGTCGTCGGTTTTTCCAAAATCCGATTTTTCAACCAAAAATCCGATTTTTCGCCCCTAAGTTTTAAAAACGTGCAAAATGCAAACGTAAGCCTCATTCAATATGCATTATGCCTAACCGAGTTCGTATCGATGCAAAAGTCTCGGAAGATAGCGGTTTTGTAAAGATGTCCGCTAATTGGTCTTGAGATGGTACAAAAATATCTCAATTTTTCATTTTGAAACACAATCCCTTAGAAAATGATGTCGAATCTCAATATGTTTAGTACGGTTATGATGAACCGGGTTTTGAGCAATGTTTATAGCGGATATATTATCACAAAAGATAGGAATACTTTCAAAAGAACATTTATAATCCGCTAAGGTTTGTTTCATCCAAAGAAGTTGTGTACAACAAAATGTCGCGAAAATATATTCGGCTCCGGCCGTGGAAAGTGAAACACAATTTTGTTTCTTTGAAAACCAAGATACTAGGCAATCGCCTAAAAATTGACATGATCCGGAAGTGCTTTTCCGATCATCAATATTTCCCGCATAATCCGAATCACTATAACCTTTAAGAGAAAAATTTTCATTCTTTGGATAGAATAAACCATATTGAATAGTGCCTTTCAAATATCGAAAAATCCTTTTAACGGCACTCATATGAGATTCTTTGGGATTACTTTGAAAACGAGCACATAGGCATACGGCATGAAGAATGTCCGGTCTACATGCGGTTAAATAAAGTAAACTACCAATCATACCTCGATATTTGGATTCATCAACCGACTTGCCTTTTTCATCTTTGTCAATTTTGACGTTTGTTGCCATTGGGGTAGAGGCGGTTCTTCCTTCTTCAATGCCAAATTTCTTCAAAAGCTCCTTTGTATATTTTGATTGAGAAATATAAATTCCTTCTTGGCATTGCTTAATTTGAAGTCAAGGAAGAAGTTGAGCTCCCCATCATGCTCATTTCAAATTCACCTTGCATTAACTTAGAAAATTTCTTGCACAAGGATTCATTAGTAGCACCAAAAATAATATCATCAACATAAATTTGCACTAATAAGCAATCTTGCCCTTTTTCAAAAACAAAGAGAGTAGTGTCAACTTTACCTCTTGTAAAACCATTTTGCAAAAGAAAAGAGCTAAGTCTATCATACCATGCACGGGTGCTTGTTTCAAAACATATAAGGCCTTTTTAAGTCTATAAACATCATTAGGCCTAGAAAAATTTTCAAACCCGGAGGTTGTTTTACATAGACTTCTTTTTGAATAATACCATTTAAAAATGCGGATTTTACATCCATTTGGTAAAGCTTGAAATTTTTAAAACAAGAATAGGCAAGTAAAATACGAATAGCTTCTAAACGTGCTCACGGGTGCAAATGTTTCATCATAATCAATACCTTCTTCTTGACAATAACCTTGAGCTACTAACCTTGCTTTGTTTGAACAATATTGCCTTGGTCATCGAGCTTGTTCCAAAATACCCATTTTGTACCAATAATGGTTTGAGATGGAGGACAAGGTACTAATTCCCATACATCATTCCTTTCAAATTGATTCAACTCCTCTTGCATTTCTAAAAACCAATCCTCATCTTCAATGGCTTCCTTAGCATTTTTAGGCTCTTTTTGAGATATAAGAGCTTTCTCGGCAAATTTTCCTCGAGTCATTACTTTATCAAGGGGATCAAGGGGATTCACCAATAATAAGATCTTTTGGGTGATCTCCTTAAATTTCAATGATACGGGAAGATTCAAGTATCACCTTTATCTTCTTGAGGAACACTTGAGCTTGAAGGTTGATCATTTTGAGTTTCATCTTGAACAATGGGTTCAATACTATCCTCTTCATCACTTTCATCATTGGGTATCCTTTCAACACCCGAAGCTTCATTGAATTTGACATGGATGGATTCTTCAACAACCCCACTAGTCTTATTGTAAACCCGATATGCTTTGCTCTTGATTGAATACCCCATAAATATTCCTTCATCGGCCTTAGGATCAAGTTTGTCTAATTGATCCTTAGTATTCAAAATAAAACATTTACATCCAAATATTTTGAAAATAACTAATATTTGGAGTTTTCGGTTTTTCCATGGAAAGTATCTCATATGGAGTTTTATTCATTTTTATCTTGGACGAATATAAACTCGTTTTAATAACTAATATTTGGAGCAAGCTCATATGGAGTTTTATTCATTTTAGGACGAATATAAACTCGATTAATGACATAGCAAGCGGTACTTACGGCCGCCCAAAAATATTTTGGAAGTGAAAATTCATTGAGCATGGACCGACTCATTTCTTGAAGTGTCCGATTCTTCCTTTCGGCTACTCCATTTTGTTGAGGTGTCCTTGGAGCCGAAAAATTATGATTATATCCCTTGGTTTCACAAAAGACTCTAAATTCGCCGTCAAATTCTCCACCTCGATCACTTGAATAGACTTAATAGTATCTTCATTTTCATTTTCAATAAGTCTACACAACTTAACAAACTCATTAACGGCATCACTTTTATTTGTAAGAAATAGAGCCCAAGTATATCTAGAAAAATCATCAACTATAACAAAAGTGTAATGTTTTCCACTTAGACTAGCCGTACCAATATCCCCATACAAATCAAGATGAAGCATTTGTAGGGGTTTGGTAGTGGAAATTTCATTTTTGGGCTTAAAACTACTCTTAACTAATTTGTTCTTTTGACAAGTGTCACATAAGCCAAGATTTTCAAAATTCAATTCCTTTTACATGTTGGTTTTTGTAAATAGTTTGCAAAATTTTATATCCAACATGTCCAAGTCGCCTATGCCATAAACTAGTTAAATCATTATTGGCGACAAGACAAGAAACATTTTGACTAACCAAATCATTTGTACAAATTTTGTAAAGATTGCCTTTTCTAATTGCTTCACAAATAATTTTATCATTTTTGGAAATACGACATTTTTCTTTATTAAAAACAACATTATAATTTGAATCACAAAGTTGTCTAACACTTATCAAATTGAACTTAAGCCCTTCTACTAAAAGAACATTACTAAGAGAGAAAGAAGAGTTACCAATTTCTCCATTTCCAAGAATTCTTCCTTTGCCATTGCCGAACATGACCATACCCTCTTCTTGGAGCTTGATGTTGGTAAAAAGTTCTCTCTTTCCGGTCATATGGCGTGAACATCCGCTGTCCACGAGCCATTTTGAATCTTCCATTGTTGTTATAGCCCCTATAACCTACAAAAGAATTATTTTTAGGTACCCTATAATTTTGGGGTCCATGGGGGTTAGCCTTGAGACTTTTAGGTCTCCAATAATAGCTAAACTTATTCTTCAATTTACAATTGCTAGCATAGTGTCCATTTTTACCACAATAAAAACAAGTAATAATACGAGGACTACTAGCACGTACAAATGTTGGACCTTGGTCTTTTTTCTTAAAAGCATTTTGAAAAGGTTTGTAACCAAGTCCAAATTTAGAATGCTCACCTCTTTGTGCATCTAAAATTTTTGTGACTTTATCCGTTCTTAAATTGAATCGATGCACATCCTTTTTCAAATTTTCAATATCATTTGTGAGCATTTGTTTTTCGGTTTCAAGTGTACGGACCATAGTAAGAGTAATAACATGAGCTTTATCAAGAGAGTCATAAGAAGTAAATAATTTATCTTTTTCTAGTTTAATCTCTTTATGCTCCTTTTTCAAATTCTTGTATTTAATAATCAAATTTTGAAACTCATTTTGCAATTCATCAAAATCACATTGTAATTCATCAACTAGGGAAGAAAATGAAGCATTAGAGCGCACCTCGGTATTTTCATCGTCTATAGCCATAAGACCATGTTCGGATTCTCCTTCCTCGTCGGTTGTTTCAAGTAATTCATCCCAAGTTTTGACGTCCGCATTTAACGCCTTCTTTTTTGGAAAAGGCTTTTTCTTCTTTTGTTCCTCTTCCGCTAATTTTTGGCAATCGGCTATGTAGTGCCCGGATTTTCCGCATTTGAAGCAAAAATTGTCTCTTGGCTTTTTGCTTTATTTTTGTTTACAAATTTTGCAAATTTTCTAACAAGAGCCGCCGTTTCTTCATCATCCTCATTACTAGCATAATAAACATTATTAGGAGAAGATGCTAAACCTTTAATAATATTTTGTGTACCCGGTTTAGAGGTGGATGGTTGAGAATTTTTCCTCTCCTTGAGATATACTTCATAGATGAGGAGATTCCCAATGAGCTCATCAAACTTGAGTGTCTCAAGATTTTGAGCTTCGTGATTGCCGTCACCTTTTCGGACCATGAGCCGGGAAGGGCATTTAAGACTTTGGTCACCTTATCTTCTTCGGAGATGACCTTTCCAAGAGCCACAAGAGGATTGACAATGTTGTCAAGCCTTTCCACCATTTTTGAAATGCTTTCACCATCATGCATATTGAAATTTTCAAAGTCTTTCACAAGCATTGTTTTTCTTGCTTGCTTCACTTTCTTTGTGCCCTCATAGATGGTTTCTAATTTTTCCCAAATTTCATGTGCCGACCGTATGCCTCTTATGCGATTATATTCGGTGGCGGTAAGAGAGCAATGTAAAATATTTAAGGCATTACCGTTTAGAGAGAAAACCTTCTTGTCATTTTCATCATACTCCTTGAATGGCTTGGGAGTCGTGGTACCATCCTCCAATTTTGTTGTTGGTTGAGCAACTCCTTCAATGACCATATTCCAAATATCAAATCCGCATCCTTGTAGAAAGCACTCCATGCGGTCTTTCCAAAATGTGTAGTTGTTGGCATCGAATAGTGGTGGCTTGTTGGTGGAGGCGCCGGTGGTGAGATAAGCTTCATTCGTAGCCATGGATCTTTCCTCTTTACTCGGAACGAGTTAGCCAAAGAGTTTGGCTTTGATACCACTTGTTAGTCCAAGTGGCTACGATAATCTAGAGGGGGTGAATAGATTATGCCGATTTTTCGCAAATCACCCTCTTTTTCGAATCAACAAGCAAATGACAAGAATGTAAATTCAGAAATTAAACAACACTCGTTGATTTAAAGAGGTTCAACCCACCTAGGCCTAATCCTCTAACACCCCAAAGATATCTCAGGGATGGATTTCAAAAAGAAAAAGAGATTTTATTAATTACCACAATTAATACAACACCTTGAGGATCACCACAATCCTCTTACAACACCTTCAAGGAGATTACCACAATCTTCCTTCACCACCTTTGAAGAGTACCACACTCTTCAAACACCTATCACCTAGATCACCCAAGTGTATTCTTACCACAAGAATACTCACAAGGATGTCTTGTGTTGAATGATGGACAAAATTCAAGATTACAACTCTATGAAACCAATACAAAGATTGAGTGCAAGTGTAATCAAGAATCAAAAAGCCTAGACCTCAAAGATGCGCAAGTGAAAGTACTTAGGCTATTACAACAAGAATGTAAAAATGAAAGCTTGAACAATTTGATTTCTTGTTGTGTATTTTGCTTGTGTGCATTGTGTTTTGTGTCTTCAATTCATCCTCTATTTATAGGAAGCTTCACCAACATAGGCTCCCAACACGGGCTCCTCTATCTTCACTTTTGTCTACAAAAAGAAGATCACAAGATGTAGAAATATTGTACAAAATTGAAAAGTAAATCTTGCTGTCAAAGAATTCAAACGGCATCATTTTGTTGTCACAAAATATCATAGGGCGATTGGTTGCCCTGTTGAAGATTTCGACCGTTTGAAAAAAATAGTGCGATCCGGTAGGGGTTGCGGGGAGGGCGCGCCGGTCGGGAGGGGGTCGCCGGTCGCCCAGGGTGCGCGACGGTCGGCCCTCCCTCGGACCGGTCCCCTCCCTCTTTTTTCAAGTCCCGCATGTTTCGCTTTGTATTTTCTTTTCTTGGTGCAGTGTCGACCATTCGACCATTTGGGCGGCCAGTCGACCTCCAATTTGAAGTGTTGTCCGATTTTTTTCAAAAATAAACTTCAAGAAATACTCCAAAAAATTAGTAAAAACATTTTAAATCATTTGGGAGTATTTGGACAACATTTGTAAACATAGTTTTGGTGTAAAAACCAATATAAACAAAATCATCAAAAGTGTTCTCCAATTTTAATCAAATTAAAAGCTCTAAGAAATACTCCAAAAATTAGTAAAAATATTTTAAATCATTTAGGAGTATTTGGACAACATATAAAAACATTGTTTTGGTATAAAAACTCATTTAAACAAAATCATCAAAATCTTGAAAAAAACATTTATCTAACAAGACTAAGGGTGTGCACGGGACTTGGAGATTACTGAAACCGAACCGATATCCGGACCGAAAGATCTCTCGAACTGAAAATATCCGTTGACTTTTGGACTTTCCCGAACCGCACCGTCATCGAAAATATTTATGGTACGGTTCGAGATTTTTCAAATATCTCGTACCAAGAAGAACCAAACTGCATCGAACCACTCCGAACCGGGACCCGAAGCTAGAACCGATTTTAAAGATTTTATATAAATACATATACATTATTTCTATGTTGTTTTTATTTTGATATTGAATTAACTACAATCTATTTGAAATCATATTGAATATAAAACATATTTCTGAAAAAAACATAATACTGCCTGGGGCGTTTCCTTCACATAGAAAGGGGGGCTTTAGCCCCCCAAATTTTTTGAAAACTTAATTAATTATATGTATATTTTATTTTAAAATATTAAATTTCAGTACTAAATATTTATTTTTTATTGATTTAGCCCCCCAAAATTATTTAGCCCTCCCAACATTACGGGTCTAGCTCCGCCCCTGAATACTGCAACTATTATGAATTTTAAAAAACTTTGATATTAATAATAGAGTAAATCATTTGAAATTGAAATTAGTTAAATGATTAGTAAATTGCAATTAAAAGAGAAATAGGTAATAGTACCATATTATAACAATATAAAAAGATCATATTTTAATTTTTTTACCACTACATAAATTATAAATATAATTTTATTGATTATGTTAAGTTGTTAAGTATGAGACATTGAGATTATAAATTTATACAAGTTTTTATTTCATGTTAATTTATAAAAATTATTAGTTAATTATATATGTTCAATGTCAATAGAAGGACAATTGCCCAAATAATAGACTATTATTATATTATAGAGGTTATTAAGTTTAGAATTTAGATTGTCTTACCTATTATAGTTTTAGTTTTTATTTTGAGACCACGCTAAAAAGACACTAGAACTCTATAAGTATATCCGTTTGGTGATTTTTATATTGATTTTTTTTTCTTTTTTTCCAAATTTGTATGTTTTATTTATGGCTAATCTCCGAATCTTCGTCCCGAACCGAACCGTACCGTCCCGTCCCATTAGAACCGAATCTACGTCCCGAACCGTCCCGAACTTTCGGTACGGTTTGGGCCGGAGATTTTTTTCTATGGTTCGGTTCTGGAGATTTATTTTCAGAATCTCCGAACTTCGGGACGGTTCTGGAGATTTCCAAATCTCCGAACCGTCCCGTACCGTGCACACCCCTAGTTAAGACAGCTGAGGCTCAGTCAGCTGGGCAAAACACCTCAAATGCCCCAGCTAGAACCGAGTCATCTGCAAGACGCTCCCACAATCTGCAGCAGATAATAACTCCATCGGCTCGATCCCACAGCTCCCAGTGTGACCATTGCCAATAAAATCGCGCAGCCGAGGCACAACGAGCTGAGTCATCGCAAGCACCTGAGCAACAATAAATCCCATATGTGCGCGATGATGCATTCCAAGACATGTTCCCCTTCTCCAACGATTTGCCTGAACTAGAGGAAGAGACAACTGCTAAGATAAGGAGATATACCGTAAGGGAAGATCAAGTTATTCCCATAGATATGATTGTTCCAGCAGACTTCAATTTTGACGCAGAATGGCCATCAGCTGATTCCAATGTGCAAGCTGAGTTCCGTGATATTTTCAAGAAAATCTGCGAAGAGATTGAGAAGATGGAACATCATTAGGCCACTCTGGACTTGCGCCTGGACAATCGAGATGCCACTCTCATAGCCGATCTGAGAGGCATCGTGGTGAGATTACCGGAATGGACTCAATAGTAGACTGCAATGCGAATCGAGCAAGTTCGTTATTTCAAAGCTTTATATGGAAGAATGCTCGTATGGAGTGCTGATCACTCCATGTATAGGCAGAGGATGAAGGAGTTCATTGAAAGGATAAACCAGTCTCACAAAACGGATATGGAGTTGTTGCAACATTTCCACAAAAATGAAATTGCCAGAATCGAGAATACCATAAATGACAAATTCAGTCTTCTCATGGCTGAAATGAAGATAGTATCAGTCGAGTCCAAGACAACACGCTCAAAATTCCGAACTACGTATGATGCAGCAGACTCCAAGCACAACTTAACTATCAACATAATGGATTTTATCCTCGGAGGAATGTTCCCTGGGGTACCTCTCTCCTTTGATGATGCCAAAAAGGGGGAAGAGGAGTTCCTCCAGGGTTTAAAAGAAGAGAAGTTGAAGAAAAGCGATGCAGCTGAGGGGGAAGGAAGTTCAAAGAAATTAGAATTGATGTTCGCTGAAACCCCTCAGCAAGGTCAAGTCACTGCCTCTATCCTCAGCAAACTCCCTGTGACCTTACCAATCGAGAAAGCTGTTGTGTCAATGGCAAACAAAACAAAAATCATTGAAGCAGGATTTGAGGAGTTAGCTGAAAAGCAGGATGCTCGCGTTCAAGTAATCATGAAACAATATGGTGGTCCTCCATCCTGAAAGGACTACGCTGCGATTCAACCCCCAAGAGAACATACGATGCCCGATGATAGATCTGAACCCAGATCGATTGAGGAGTTTAAAACTCTGGAATCAGAAGGCTATTTTCAAGGAATAACTCTACCGCAAGCTTGGGATCTGTAGTGGGAGAAAGGATTGGATGTGGTCAAATCAGCTGAAAAGAAGCAGTCTTTCAGCAGTCACTCAGCTAGAAAGCAGAAGACTCCCATGCAATACACTCCAAGAGGTGGAAGAGCTGAGTTAGGAAGGGGAAGAAGTGGTGGTGGAAGAGGTTCCCAATCTCGACCAAAACCTAAAGACGTAGCGTATGTAGATCATGATAAGAAAGGCTTAATCTACTAGGCTGGATATGATCACCTTGCCAACTGAGAGGTTGAAAGAAAGAACGCTGAAGCTGCAAGAAGGCAAGAAAAAGAAAATCAAAGGAAAATTAGAGAATGGCTCGAGAGAAAGCAAAGGGATGACCCTGCTGCCAAACGGGCCTATGAAAAGAAGAAGAGAGAAGAAGAGGAACGAAAGAGGAAAAGGGATGACAGACAGAAGAAGGGCTGAAGAAGAAAGAGGAAGGAAGCAGCAAAGGCGTTGAAGTGTTGTTGCAAACCCCTTCGTGTATTTTTGTTGTAAATACATCTATGTAAGTCTTCTGTAACAAGCTCAGTGAATTTCCCTATAAATTTCACTCTTTATGTATCTTAGCTTAGATATACTATGTTGTGATATATATACATTTATGTTGCTTTGATACCGAATGTAAAAAACTGTGTAAAGGACAAGAAATGCTATGATCAATAAAAAGATCTATTTTAAGCATACATTCTTTGATACTGCATTGTCTATATGTATGTTTGTTTTTTACCTTATTTAATGTTTTTAAGTTTTGGCATCATCAAAAAGGGGGAAATTGTTAGAAAATTTATTGAGTAGATTTTGATGATACTATGTAAAACTTAAACTAGGAAGTTGGCAACCCATTTTCCTTGTAATTTGTATTGTAATAGATAGGGCTGGAAAAGTTGTGTCAAGTCAGCTATGCCAAGGATTACAAGAAGTCAATTACGGACTATATGATGACTCTGCTGTGTGTCAGCTGAGTAATGCCAAGAAGGAAGTCGAGGACTCGACTGAAGAAGAGTCAGCTGGGGAACAACTGTAAGAAGTGTCAGTCAAGTCAACTCAAGAAGCCAAGTCTGAAGTTGAAGTGACAGATGAGTTATACAATCTGAAGCTAACTCAAGTCACCTGGGGTACAGACAACAGTCTAGTCAAGACAACTGACTTAGATCCGTTTATTAAAGTCAAGAATATTACTCAATATAGTAATATGTCAAAGTTGTCAGGTCTAAAGTGTTAGTCCCAGAAATATGCAAAAGGAATGAACCAATGGGAAACATTATCAAAGGGGTCTACTTTCCAAGCTAGGATTGTAGAAAGGTTCCAGGTCGAACCATTATCAAGTTTGTTGGAGAGATTCGTGATCAAATCCAAGAACTTGAGAAGTGAGCTGAAGTAGCAAGGCAGCTGCCCTGTGAAGAAGCTGAGTCGCAAAAGAAGCCAGCTGTGTAATCAAGGCTGTCTCCAGACTGTTTACCGCTTTGTAAACTGATCTATTACATAGTGGATTCCTCTAGGAGTTGGAGAAGAGAGGATTAGAAGAATTACCCCATCTTCGAACCTCTATAAAATATTTGTGTCATTTACTTTCAGCAAATTTACTTTCCTGCATATTTTTTTATATCTGCTAATCATAATTGCAATCCAACCGATAACTAACTAATCGCTAAAATCAAGTGTTTAAGCTAAAATCTAATCTAAAATGTTAATCATTTGTTAAAAACTAATCACCAAGTTAAGTATTTGGCTTGAGCACCAAGTTATACTATTAATGACTCTATCGAGTGTTGAGTGGGTAACTTAGCTGTCCATCTAGGACACAAATGTTTGAGTCAACTCTGTTGAATTATTTTAAAAGGACTAAATCGAAAATTTGGTAAGGTTTATTCAATCACCCCCTTCTAAACCTTACTTCACACCCCTTGGGACCTACATTATTCTATGGCCGATTATTCAATTAACTCTCTCGAGCGTGAGATCAAATACGCCAAACATTCTAAACTATTGATATGATAATTCAGATGAAAACAATCCAAATAGCATAAATAAATCGAATAACAAGCGAACCAATAAACTGAAATATCAAAACATAGGTTCAAACGTAGGTTACATCAACCCCTCGAATAATAGTTTCAGCTCATTGGATGTACAAAAACACATAGAAAAATAATTATACATCTCCAAAGATCGACAAAGATAGCGAAGATTAAAATCAAATGATAAAAGAAAGAATCCTCTCTGTTTCTAGAAGATAGATGCGTTCAATTGTCGTCCGAAACTTTTTCTCTGTGCCTTCAATTTATAGTTCCAAGTCCGCTCAAAGTCTGTCAAAAAAAACTCCTTGTACGACACGTCACGTGGCGCTGCAACGCCATAAAATGCTCACCGCACGCCACCCATCAAAAATGCTATCACGATTTGCACCCCGGCGCACGGCGGGCTATGTGGCACCATCAAAAATCCCTTTTTATTCTCTTAGAATCCGATTTGTTCCCAACTTATGCAATTTTCTTGTTTTAACATCTACCCATTTTTTCTAGTATTTTACCTAAATACCCCTTTACTTTTTGTTCCTTTTAAACTATAAACAAGGAATCTTCTCTCTCTTCTCTAATTTTTTTTTACTTCAAAAAATAGTTTAAAGATGGTAGTCATGCTTTGAATTTAATAACGTGGCAACTGAGCCGCAATAAAAATTCATAATGTGGCACAAGTTGCCACGTTATAAATATATATCGTAGCATATTTTCATGTTATAATTCATAAATTTTTATTGTGGTACTTGTTTCCACGATAAAATTCATAACGTGGAACAAGTTGCCACATTATAAATATATATATCATGGCATGTTTCCACATTATGATTCATAAAATTTCTATCGTGGTAAATGAAGCCACGATATAAATTCATACGTGGCACAAGTTGCCACGTTATAAATTCATACTGTGGGATCTTTTCCACGTTATGATTCATACATCTACCTTAGTTAAGCATAAAAAAATATAATTTACATCATGGAATATGTTCGACCACTAAACACCTAAAATAAATCTCGATGCTCGCAAGAGCACAAGATCAATTGTAAGGTAGCAAGTTGGCCAAAGTCGTCCCTCATGGAAGACTTAGCCGACAAATAATTATTATGTGTCAAAAAAAAACAAAAAAAACCTAAACATTCTAATCCAAAATTTAAGGTTTGTGAATACTAAATTAATTATTAAAATGAATATTCAAAACTAACAAATGAGATTTGTATTGAATATGAATGATAAAAAAGTTTAGGGATTCAGATTCGTTTCCTAAAATTACCAAACATAAGGTCGAGCAATTAATAATGAAATTAAATAATTAAGAAAATAGATATAAACTAAGCCTAAATATGATAACTTTCGTATTCACAGATTAAGTATATCCATATCCAATTTACTCAATTAATTACCCAAGTTAGATAATACATTATTGATTCATATCTAATCCCCTAATTGAATTTAGTCCAAGAATAATATATTCTCTCGATCTCAACAATTCCCTCGAAATAATTAAAAGTAGGCAAACAATCAATTAATAACATAGAATAATTCAATTAGGAAAAACATAATCAATTAAGCGATACTCATGCTTATTTATTAGATTCAACTCATCCTAACCTAAAACAAAGAAATTAGCTCATGGATAGATTCGTAAATTCAATTAAACAAGAAATAATAATCATAAATATCATCATGAAGTAATTAATATCAAAAGAAAATCAAATAGAAAAATAAAGAATAAGAAGAACTACACTTTTTTAAGTTGTAGAGAGATCCCAAAATAGAACCCTAAAATTGATAGATGAGGAAGAGAGAAAAATCCAAATTTTGTATCTAGCTTGAATGAATGAAAATATAAAACCTAGATTCCCCTTTTATAGTCCAAAGGCCCTAACAACTTGGGAGAGTCCAAATCTTAAAAGGAACCTGATAAAAATTGAATTTACATTGAATCTGCGTCTAGGGTCCTGATAAAAATCCAACTTGGGGTCTTGAATCTGATAAAAGAAATCCAGAGTGTTTCTTCCATGCGATCGGCCAGTGAACGGTCGTTCCACACTTCAAGGGTGCGAACGAGCAATATTTAGCTTGTTGGCCATTCCTTTTACTTTCTCCCATGCAAACGACCATTGAATGACTGTTCGCCTAATTTTCTTTCTCCTTGTTCATTACACATTCCAAAATTGTGCTTTTCGCCCACTTTTTATTTATTCGCCATTCTGAGTGCACTTTTTCATCAACAACAAGGATAACACACAAAAATAGACTCAATGACAAAACTAGAAAAAAATAATAAATACACTATGAAAAACATTCAAAACAACTCAAAATTACCCACAAAATACTAACAATTGGTTGATCTGACTAAGCAAGTGCAGTTGTTGGCTACACGGGGCAACCACCAGCTGCCCCCTCTGCCGAGTCGTGCGGTATTTGTGGCGAATTCGGTCATGTGATCAATGTTTGTAATGTTGTTCTTAAGCAACAGGCTGATGGCTTTAATGCTATCTATGGATATCAACAAATGCCCCGACATGACCCTTTCTCTCAGATCTACAACCCAGGGTGGCGGAATCATCCAAACTTTAGTTGGGGCAATTCACAAAATCCATATCAGATTTATCTGAGGTTGCCGCAACCCCAGGACAACCATCAAACCCACCACGGCCTCCATCTATTGAAGAAAGCTTGAGTTCATTCATCCATGCTAGCAAGAAAACTCAAGAGGCCAATAATCAACAATTTGAATCTATAGAAGCCTCGGTTAAGTGTATTGTGACTCAATTTGGTCAATTGACCACTCAAGTCGATGAAATCGCTCAACATGTGGTTAATAAGGGGAAGCAACTCAGCTAACCAGAACAAGCCCAAACCGTCACCGTGTTACGAAATGGTAAGGTTATTGATAATAAAGTTGAAATTCAATTTTCTACTACTTTTACTAACCCTGTAGGTGATGACAAGATTACGAAGGCTCGGAATTCAAAAGACAAGCCAAAAGAAGAAGAGGCGAGTGAGTGATCTATTTTGCAAAAAACTGACAATCCTTATAAACCTCCGATTCATTTCCCAAGTCTCCTTAGGAACGAAAAGTAGGATAAGCGGTTCTTAGATTTCTATAACATGTTATCTAAGGTTAATGTCAACTTACCTCTGCTAGATGTTATTAGAAATGTGCCAGAATATGTCAAATTTTTCAAAGAACTTAAATCCAACAAGATAAAGTTTGGGGAAAACAAAAAGGTAATAGTTTCAGAAGTAATGAGTGCAATTCTTCAGCACAAATTGCCTCATAACACCGAGATTCAGGTAGTTTTGTCATAAAAATTACAATTGGAAATGGTAAAGAAACATTTGGGATGCTCAATATGGGGGTTGGTATCAATTTTATGCTTTACTCTATTTTTAAACAACTTGATTTAGAGGACTTGAAGCCCACTCGAATGTGCCGTCGACTCGATGATAGGTCCGTTACATATCCTAAAGGTATTGTGGAAGATGTTTTAGTTAAAGTGGGTGGTCTCATTGTTCATGTTGATTTTGTTGTGTTTTGATTTCTGACACTAACCCGATCTCTTCGCGTGCATCATTTGAAAATTGCTCTTTCAATGATTTCATTGATGAAGCAGTCGAAAGTACATTCTTGCATGATTATAGTCATGATACTTTATATGTTGAGCATGATGATATATTTGATGTCCTGGAAGACGTTTGGGCAAGCCTCAAAAGAGAGGGTGATGAAAATATTTGCGATAGAAGACATAGAAAGTAAACCCCAACAGAAACTTGAGTTGTAAGAACTCCTTAGGCATCTGAAATATGTGTTTTCAGAAGAAGCTGAGCAGAATCCGATAATTATCTCTGCCATGTTTTCTTAGGAAGAAGAGGGAGAGATGTTGTAGAACTTAGAAAATTCAAGAATGCCATAGGTTGGGGGTTGAGTGACATCAAAAGAATTAGCCATTCTATGTGTATGCATATGATCATTTCAGAAGAGGCAGTAAAGCCTAGTAGGGAACTCAAAGGAGACTGAACCCCAACATAATGGAAGTAATAAAGAAAGAGGTATTGAAACTCCTAGACGATGGGGTGATATACCCAATTACTTATAGCGAATGGGTGAGTCTGGTGCATGTTGTACCGAGAAAGAGTGGGATAACAGTTATAGAAATTGAAAAAGGTGAAATTATTCCCACTAGAACCACCACTGGATGGAGGATGTGCATAGATTATAGAAAATTGAATGTTGCTACGAAGAAAGATCACTTTCACTCCCCTTTATTGGTCAAATGCTTTACAAGCTTGCTGGACATAGTATATTGCTTATTGGATGGTTTGTCATGTTATTATCAAGTGGCCATCGCACCGACGGATCAAGATGAAACTATTTTCACTTGCCTGGTTGGGACTTACGCATCTCGACGGATATCGTTTGGACTTTACAAAGCACCGACGACTTTTCAAAGGTGTATGTTTTCAATTTTCTCTGACATGGTGGAGGACTTCATTAAGGAATTTATGAATGGTTTTTTTGTGTTTGGGTCCTTTTATTCTTATTGTCTCAATGAATTGGCGAAAGTTCTACAACGATGTATTCAATGCAACTTAACCTTAAGTTGAGAAACTAGCTATTTTACGATGACAAGCTGAATTATTTTAGGCCATATGGTTTCGAAAAAGGGGATTGAGGTTGGCAAAGCCAAAATGGATGTTATTGAAAAATTGCCTCCCCCAATTAATGTTAATGGCATATGAGTTGTCTTGGGCATGTTGGTTTCTATAAGAGGTTTGTTAAGGATTTTTCCAAAATAAATCAACTTCTTTGTAATTTACTTGCACAAGATACCCCTTTTGAATTCATGAAAAATATTTACATGCTTTTAACACATTGAAAGAGAAATTGATTACTGGTGTTGTGGTTGTAGGTCCCAAAGGGTGTGAGTAAGGTTTAGAAGGGGGGGTTGAATAATCCTTACCAACTTTTCGATTTTAGTCCTTTTAAAATATTACAGAGTTAAATACACAGCTAAGTCCTTGGGGGACGGCTAAGTTAGTTAAACAAATAGAGTTAGCCACTCAACGGACTTGATTGAGTGTTGATAGAATAACTCAGTTGTTTAGTCTAAATCTTAACTTGGTTTGTGATGAGATTTTTATTGGAAGACTTAACACCCTTTAATTTTATTTACTATGTTTTAAACACTTGATTTTAGCACTTAGTTATTTATCAGTTGAATAGCAAATTATCAGCAGATATAGAATATGTATGCAGAAATAAAATGCGGAAATGTAAATGACACAATAATTTTTATAGAGGTTCGAAGATGGGGTAATTCTTCTACTCCTCTCTTCTCCAACTCCTGGAGGAATCCACTAAGTATTGATCAGAGTACAAAGTGGTTATCACCCGGATAAAAGTCTTGATCACACAGGTGGTGACTTGCTCCTTTGGGACTCACCGGAGATGCATTGGTCACACGGTGGCTTCTCGTCCGAGGCTCGGCTTCTTCACGGGGGGTGGCTTGTTACTTCAGCTTACTTGCTCAAGCTTCTTGGATTTGATCATGAAGCCCTCCAATAACTTGAGACTGGTTCGACCTTGAACCTTTCTACAATCCTCCTTGGAATGTAAACCCCTTTTGATTCTTCAAAAGTTTCATCTTCAACAGTTTGAAGTTGTCTTTCCTTCACAGCTTAGTGTTGGATTGATTTCCTTCGAGTTTTAGGCTTGAGGATTTGCTTGAATATACTTGAGAATATTTTGCAGGTTACAGTTTGAATAATTGCTTGATTGTTCGTGGTTCAGGTAACCTTCTCTCAATGAGATTCCTCAGCCTTTTATAGTGAACTTTCAAAAATCTGCCCGTTGAAGAGATAGGCTGATTTTCAAAAGTCACTTGTGTTTGTTGGCTTGTCTTGTTGCAGTCCTTGATGTTGACATTTCCTCGTATTTAATGTCTTGCAGCATTGCAGTGTTTCTGACATTGGTGCAGCGCTTCCCATTGGTTTGTTCCTTTTGCACACAACTGGAACATATGCTTTATCTCTGACAACTTTTAGCAGGTTACTATTCTGAGTAACATTCTTGACTTTTATCAACGGATCTCGTTCAGTTGTCTTGACTTGACTGCAGTCCTTTATTCCCCAGGTGACTTTGAGTTAGCTTCCAATCAATGGATGACTCATCTGTCACTTTAACTTGAGACTTGGCTTCTTGAGTTGACTTGACTGACTCTTCATACAGCTGTATCTCAGCTGATACTCCTTCAGTCGAGTCCTTGACATCTCTTCCTTGCCACACTCAGCTGCTTCACGATGGAGTCTTCATCCTAGTCTTCAGTTGACTTCTTGTATATCCAGGCATAGCTGACTTGACTCAACTCATACAACCCTATCTATTACAATACAAATTACAAGGAAAATGGAGTGCCAACTTTCTAGTCTAAGTTTTACATGGCATTCACCAAAATCTAAACAATAAATTTCCCAACAATTTCCCCCTTTTTGATGATGCCAAAACTTAAAACATACATACAAAATGTAAATAGCAAAGATACATACAAATAATGCAAGAATAAGGAATGTATGCGTAGAATCAATCTTTTTATTGATCATAACATTCTTGTCCTTTACACAGTTGTTTATAATGTGTATCATAGCAATCATAGCATACTTATCTACGCAAAATATAGATTTTCCATTAAATGTACAGAAGACTTACATACATATGTATTTACAAAAGTAAAATACATGAAGGGGTTGGCAACAACACTTCATCGCCTTCACGCCTTTTGCCTCCTTTTTCTTCTTGACTCTGTCGCCCCTCTGCTCTATTTCTCTTCTTTTCTACTTCAGCTGCTTTCTTTTTCTCGTAGGCTCTCTTGGCAGCTTCATCTCTTCTTTTTCTTTCTTGTCTTTCTTGCCACAGCTGATCTTGCCTTTTGTTTTCTTCTTCAATCATCTTTACATATTCAACATTTTTCTCTCCACTTCCGGATTGGCTATAGTATCATATCCAGCCCAATAGATCTTCCCTTCTTGCCTGGATCTACATATTCAATATTTTTGGGTAGAGGTCTAGGTATGAAGCCTCTACCTCCACCACTTCTTCCTCCTCCTCCTCTCGGGCGTATATTGTCTAGGAGTCTTCTTCTTACCAAAGAAAGTGATCGCTAGTCGTCTGCTGTGTCAACTTCTTCGCACGACTTGGTCCCTTTTCCCAAGACAAGTCCAGGCTTGGGCTATGGACATGTTTTTGAAGTATCCCTCGGACTCGAGCGTTTTAAACTCTTCAATGGATCTTGGCTCGTTTCGTCAACGGAATGGCATCGGTGTCTTTTCTGCCGGAATGCCTTGAATTGTTTCAACACATCTAGAACACGGGCATCCATCTTCCTTTCAACCTCCTTCATCCCTCGCTTCTACGATTTTTCTCTTCTCATACATAGCACAAAGCAGAGTGTTGGAGCGGTAGAGTCACGGAAGTTTCTTGATTATGCTAGTTTGTGACATGGCCTAGTTGAGGGATTTCAGCAAACATTAGGGTCACATCCTTTGACCCTTCCCCTCAACAGCTTTTCCCTTCTCCTTCTTCTGTTCTTCAGCTGTTTCCTTCTTCTTCTCATCCGCTGACCCTTTCAACATCTTCAGGTATTCCTCTTCCCCCTTTTTGGCATCATCAAAGGAGAGAGGAACCCCTGGAAACATCCCTGTGAGCATAAAATCAAGCGGCTGATAGTTGAGTCCTGCTTGGAGTCCGCGGAGATATCTTTGTTCGAAATTTCGAGCGGGTGGCTTTGGATTCGCCGCCACGTTTCATTTCAGCCATAAGAAGGCTGAACTTGGCATTCATACTCTCCTCTACACGCATAAGTTCTTTCTTGTGAAATTCTCGCAGCAGTTCCATTTCAGTGGTATGGGAGGCATGCATTCTGTCAATATTTTCTTGCATCCTCCTCTTCATGTCAACATTATCAGCGCTCCAGATCAGCATTTTGTTGTACAATGCTTTGAAGTATCTGACTTGTTCGTATCGCATTGTACTCTGCTGTTGACACCATTCTCTGATCCTGAGCACAATCCCTCTTAAGTCGGCTGTGAGATTGGCATCCCTATTGTCCAGCCGCATATCCAGCGAGGCCTGGTGCCTTTCAATTTTCTCAATCTCTCCCAGGATAGTCTTGAAGACTTCACGCACCTCAGCTGTTACCTCAGTCTCAGCTGGCGGCCAAGCAACATCAAAATCGAACTCTACTTTGGGACAATGGAGTCGGTGGGAATCACTGGATCAGGTTTGTGGTACCGTTTCCGCTCACGAGCTGTTTCTTCTACAAGGTCAGGCACCTCAATTGAAAAAGGAAAAGTCTTTTCGAAAGCATCATCACGGACGTAAGGTATGGAATGTATAGTCATTCGAGCCTATGATATGCCTGGTTGAGTCGACTCTGTTGCAGCTTTCGAAGCCTGACGACAGACGATTTAATTTGGGCCTTGGTGTGAGGTTGGCCACCGTCGAGCTGGTTGCCTTAATGCCTTCTTCGGCCTCGGTGGTTTCGCTAAATGAATTGGCGTGTCCTCAGCTGCACCATCAGCGTCATCGAAAGATTATGAAGCCTGAGGATTTGGTTCATCATCAAAATTGAAAGTTTGTCGAGCAACCTTGAATTCTGGCTTGCTCGTACTTGGTAGAACATCCTCAGCCGAGTCCTTTGTAGTAGGGGTGGACTCAGCTTCGTCTTCAGATCCCATAAATGATATGTCAGGATTATCTTGGGAATCATGAAGTGCACTAATTTCCTTCTCTGATTCTTCAATGTGAACAGGAGGGATGTTCTGCATTTCTGTCTCTTTACCCAGGGAAGTCTCAATCTCCCTCGGGCCTTCATTACCTCTTGCAGTCTCAACTGCAGCAAGGCCTTGTACATTCCCTTCGACATATGCAGCTGTCTTAGGGTCTTCTACGGTGGCATCCACAGGAGTCTCAACTCCTTGGATTGCACTTTCATTGACCAGAGTGTTAACTCCCGGGGTAGATCCATCATGTGCCTCGACTGCATCAGCAGCGTCCTCAGCCTGCAAAGTTGTTGGCACTTCAGCTGAGACAGACTTAACTGTCTGAGCTTCGTCAGTGACAACTTGTTGTTGTTCTATTTCTTTTTCTTTCTCCACTTCGCCTCCTTTCTGCATAGTGGAGTCATCTGCAGCATCCTCCGACCTAGCTGCAGTGGAGTGAGTTTCCCCCTCAGCTGGCGCACCAGCTGAGTGACTTATGTTGGGGTCACTCTGCTCCAGACTCCCAGCTGCTTCCTTTGAGTGCTCAACCGTGGGGGCAGGTGATAAGACACCTTCAACAGGGGTTGGCTCAACTTGGGTGCCCAAGTTCCCGGTGTCATCGCCAAGTCCCTTAGATCCGTCCTCTGAGTGAACTGGGGAAGTGGTTGCAGTAATAACTGTGGCAATCTGCTGCACCACTCCCAACGGATCAATTTCCAGCTGTGATTTGGAAGACTCTCCTGGTCCTTCCGTCAGCTGTTGCTCATGCACCAACGTGGATTCCCGCATGGCTTGTTGCATGTCCAACTTTTCTTGTGCAGCAATAGGATCCATGTCCTCATCACTGTCTGAGAGCATGTCAAGGTGAGGATGAGTGTGGTCGCTGATTCCAGTGAGAGGACAAATACTGGCTTTTTCACGAGCTTCTGCTTCCTCAGCTGCTCTGGCTTTTTCTTGCTCCTTGCGAATTTGCAGCATATTTATGCAGTTATCCTCATCCAGGGCCTGCAGTACAATGTCGATTTCAAGAAGCTTGAAAAGCTCCTCTTCTTCCTCAATATACTCAGGGTGTTCAAACTGCACCCTTGAATGACTCAGCTTCCATTTCCTCCATGCTCTCATACGATTCTGGATGTCTGGGTATAATGGAGAATACATGATTATATCATCATCGTCATCCTCTCCTTGTTGCCCTTCCTTTTTAGGAATGGAAGGCAACATACTCTGCTGCTTAGCTCCTTCAAAGAAGATCGGGGCAGTGGAGACACAATCCGTCGGCCGGGGATTCTCATTGTCTCCGCCGCTTCATGTTCTCATTTGTTCTATCCACAACGGGTCTTCGAGGGCCTCTGTTGATCACCTTCAGCAGATTTGGCGGTTTCATCAAGAACTTCCGAGACCGCACTTCTTCAAAGTGATCGAGTGATTTTCTCCGGTGAGTGGCGACTCATTTGTCTTTTTCAAGCTCTGAGAGCTTGGTGATTCTTCTTCTTCTTTTAGTTTTCACCATAGGAATGTCTGGTTCTACTTCCTCCGGTTCCTCGAAGGTAAACGCCTTCTGAGTTGTCTTAGAGGTAGCTGCCCTTCTCGCCTTAGCAGTCCTCTTCTTCTTAATTCCTGGAGAAGGTATTAAGGGTTCCTTCTCCACCGCGGCTGCGTGGGCAGGAGACACGGCTGCAGGGGCAGGTGCGTCTTTCTTCTTTGCTGCAGGAGCAACTTTCTTCTTTGCAGCTACAGGGGCAGCTCTCTTTTTAGGAGGGGAGGAAGAAGCTGTGTCGACAGGGTCAGCTGATTCCCCCTCACTGGTATCAGCCCTTTTTGCGTAGGCTCTCTTCTGGACTCCTGAGAGATTGGCCCGGAACATCTTCTCGTTGACATGGAATGGCTTTCCATGTCGAAGGGGAACACCCTTCACCTCCATCAGATGGCCAATGACTAGGACATAGCCAAGTGATCCTCCAAAGGATCCATCCTCCTTGAAAGACTTGTTGCGAATATTCTGGCAAAGTCTGCTGTAAATGAATTCAGCCCAATTGATCTTCTTCTCTTCCATGATCGTAGCCATGACGATCAGCTTGGTTTTGGACAGCTGATTGAAGCTGCCAAACTTCATGTCTACACTCTTCGCGACGATATCCATTAGTTTGTGATAATCGTCCTTCAACAGCTTCTTCTCAACTGTGTAGACCACTTTTGCAGCACATTCAGGTTTGGCTACTTCCTTCCATGCAGCAGCCAAGTTGATGTTGGCTTCATATATCTCCAGCATGCCCTCCGACGGTAATAAATAGTACTCCGTAAGGTCCTTTGCAGTGATTAGAATGTCTTTGCGGTGGACGGAGGATTTAATCCTTTCGTCCTGCACTTCGGCATTAACGTAAAACTGGGAGACCTCCTCAACGTATGTCATCGGAAACTCCATTGTGAGGAATGGTTTCAGTCCGGATTTCTCGATTTTATCCGCTATCTTCTTCACAAGGGATTCATCGGAACCCTGTTTTATCATCCCTTCAAAATCCACAGTTGATCCGGTGTGGATTTGCTTTGCGAGCTTAGCGAAATCATGTGCTCGTGCCATTTCTAGAAGATTCTACCGATTGAATCTTGATAAACTTGCTTGAGAACTGGTAGGGTTTTGGAGAGAAAAGAGACTTTCTTTCGAATGCTTGAAGATGAAAGTTTTAGTGAGAGAGATAAAATCAAGAAAATGGATATATAAGGGTTATGAAAGGACGTGTTTTTGGTTTTGAAATCTCGATCAAGATCAACGACTCAGATTTAGCACGTCACTTTTCATTTAAATGCCCGCATTTAATGCGCAACATTTATATCCAATCATATGCTTGTTGTGCAGCTTTTGACTGTACCCATCATTATTACGCTGACGTCATCCTTAAAAACATTCCCGCTTATTAAAAACGACCGCGTTTTTGTCACTTAGCTCATAAATGACTCGTTTACTCCTTAATGACTTAACTCTTCTTCTCTCTATTCGTATGATGACTCGATTATGTCGATTAACTCGTCTGGTGACTTTCCGATATGGTGATTCACTTGGCTAATTTATAAGATCCGCTTCGTTTTCATCTTATCATGTTTCATCTCTTCTCATTGAGTCTTCCGAGTGTCAACTCACTCAATTAACCCTAGCTCATGCTTAAGTTCTTTAAATCTTGATTCACATAATGGCTTTGTGAATATGTCATTCTTGTTTATTAGTTGAGATGTATTCCAAGGTGATGTCTTTCTTTTCAACATGATCTCTTATAAAATGATATATCGACATCAATGTGCTTTGTTCTTCAATTTCATTAATCACTTGTGTTATCTCATCCATGGAATCTCTTTTTCTTCAACATCATAATCTCTCGCCTCTTGTCTCATCCATAACTTTGTACTATTGTCACTCTGCTATGTATTCTCGCTTTGGATGTGGCTATTGAGTTTTGCTTCTTGCTAAACCAGAAACTAATCTGTTTCCAAGCATTTGACATGTACCAAGTACTCTTCCTGTCAACTCTACATCCAAAGATAGTCGAGTCGAGTAGCCAATTAGCTTGAATCCACCTTCCTTTGAATACCATAAGCTAACTTCTTGGCATCCCTTCAAATATCTTAGGATTCTCTTAGTTGCGATCATGTGACTTTCCTTTTGGAGCAGATTGAAATCTTGCACATACACCTACAAGCAAAGGTGATGTCCGCCTACTTGTTGTTAGATAGAGCGTTGATCCAATAAGTGCTCTATATCTTGTTTTATCCACGGGCTTACCATCGCATCCATGTCCATCTTGACCGATGTATTCATTGGTATTTTCACAGAAGACTTCTCTTCCATACCAAATTTCTTCACTAAATCCCTGGTGTACTTTGATTGACTTATGAAGGTTCCATCCTTCAGCTGTTTAACTTGAAGTTCTAAGAAGAATGTCAGCTCTCCCATCATGCTCATTTCAAATTTGCCTTGCATGAGATTTGAGAACTTATCACACAACTCTTTGTTTGTGGATCCAAAAATGATGTGATCCACATATATTTGAACAAGCAGTATACTATCCCCATCTTGAATTATGAAGAGTGTTTTGTCCACTTTGCCTTTGGTGAATCCATTATCTGTCAAAAATTGAGATAATGTATCGTACCAAGATCTTGGTGCTTGTTTCAAACCATATAAAGCTTTCTTGTGCTTGTACACCTTATCTCCAAGGTCTTTCGCTCAAAACCGGAGGTTGCTCAACATAGACTTCTTCTTCCAATAATCCATTTAAAAATGCACTTTTCACATCCATTTGATATATAATAAAGTTCTTGTGAGCAGATAGGCAAGAAACATCCTTATTGCTTCTAATCTTGCAACATGAGCAAATGTTTCATCAAAATATATTCCTTCTTCTTGGCAATACCATTTGGTTACCAATCTTGCTTTTTCTTACCACAGATCCTTCCTCATTCATCTTGTTTACGAAAACCCATTTTGTGCCAATAACATTTTGATGGGTTGGTCTTTGTACCGATTCCCATACTTTATTTCTTTCAAATCGATTCCGCTCTTCTTGCATGGCTTGAATCCAATGTGTATCATCCAATGCTTGGGACACATCATTTTGTTCTATTTGGGAAATAAAACAAGTGAACATAACTTCTTGTTGAACTCTAGATCTGGTTTTACACCATCTCTTGCATTTCCAATGACTAGCTCGGTGGATGGTCTCTCACCCATCTCACATCAAAGTTGGAGTAAATCACCGGGTTCAATCGTCTTGCGGTTGTGTTGTCTTGAGAAGCTCTCTTTCATCATCATTTAGCTGCATTTTCCATTGTCTTTGAGATTCAGCTATTTCATCTTCATCTTGATTGATTGCTCGACTTCGACTTCAACATAGGGACTTTTCTCGCATAGTTGGTTGATTCACTTATCGCCTAACTCTTCAATGTCTTCTCCATTTACATTAGGTTCATCAAAAACCACATGGATAGACTCTTCGTGACCAAAGTCCTCTTATTTCAACACTCTATAGGCTTTACTTTCAGGTGAGTATCCCAAAAAGATACTTTCATCAAGCATTAGCATCAAAAACCTTTAGATTATCCTTGCCATTGTTGTGGATAAAACATTTACATCCAAATATTCTAAAATACCCAACATTTCTCTGTCTCCCGTCCAAATTTCATAGGAGTCTTTGTCACTATCTATTGATCATACATCTATTTTGAGTATAGCATGCAAAGTGTTGATGGCTTCAAACCCAAAATCTTTTAGCACCTGCTTCACCTAACATGGTCCTTGACTTCCTTGAGAGTTCTATTCCTTCTTTCTCGCTACTCCATTTTGTTGTGGAGTCCTTTCTGCAGAGAATTCATGAGCAATACCATTTTCAACACAATCATCGAGTTATTATCCCATTGACAAACTCGGTTCCTTTATCGACATTATCTTTATAATGGTTTGACTATTCTCATTTTGAACTCTTTTCATTAGTTGAGGTAACTTCCGCAAAGTTTCATTCTTTTTGCACATAAATATTGTCCAAGTATATCTTGAATAATCATCCACCACCACTAAGGTGTATTTCTTTCCACTTATGCTAGTGGTTCAATTTGGACCAAATAAATCCATATGGAATAGATGTAATATTTTGTTGAAGATGGATTGACTTCTCTTTGAATGATGATCGATTTGCTTTCCCATCGGCATGCATCACAAACACTTTCCTTTTTGTACATCGAGTTTGGTAGTCCTTCTACAAGATTACTCCTTGCAAGCTTGTTAATTGTCTTGAAATCGGATGACTCGACTTCTTGTGCCACAACCAACTTGATTCGATTTGTACTCTTTCTAGCAGACAAGTGCTTGGTGTGGCAGTCGACCAATCTACCACATACATGTTCTTTTGTATGGATCCTTGCAACACTACTTCATTTGATTCAGTGTCTTTGATTTGGCACACTCCCATATTAGATCCAACATTATAGCCCTTGTCACAGAGTTGGCTGATGCTTAATAGGTTGAAGTTGAGGCCTTCAACGTATGCAACATCTGTGATTTCTAAACCATTTTTCTTGATGGATCCAGTGCCTCTAATTTCCCCTGGAGCTTCATTTCCTCCAAATATGACTTTTGCGCCTCTAACCTCCTTGAATTTTGACGAATGTTTCTTGTTCCCTGTCATGTGTCTGGAATAGCCACTATCCATGTACCAGGTTCCTTGGCACTCAGTTGTTCTTTGAACCTGCAATCAAGGAAATTAGTTTTTAGGTACCCATGTTTGTCTGGGTCCCGAGGGGTTAGTCTTTGTAAGATGATCCAACCAACCTATAGCCAAATGATCTCGACTCTAAGAGGTTGCCATCCAGTAGGTCCCAGGGGGTATGAGTAAGGTTTAGAGGGGGGGTTGAATAAACTTTACCAACTTTTTAATTCTAGTCCTTTTAAAATAATACAGAGTTAAATACATAGCTAAGTCCTTCAGGGACAGCTAGGTTAGTTAACCAAATAGAGTTAGCCACTCCAACATTTGGATTATTTGTTGATAGAATAACTCAGTTGTTTAGTCTAAACCTTAACTTGGTTGTGATGAGATTTTCAGCGGAAGACTTAACACCCTTAAATTTGGTTTAAGTTTGTTTTAACACTTGGTTTTAGCACTTTGTTAATTATCAGTTGGATAGCAAATTATCAGCAGATATAAAATGATATGCAGAAATTAAATCTTTGAAATGTAAATGACACAATAATTTTTATAGAGGTTATCGGTCCAACTCCTCTCTTTTCCAACTCCTAGAGGAATCCACTAAGTTTTGATCGAGTAAAAGTGGTTATCACCCAGGATACAAGTCTTGATCACACAAACGGTGACTTGATCCTTTGGGACTCGATCCGAGATGCCTCTGTCACACAGTGGCTTCTCGTCCGACTCGGCTTCTTCACGGGCGGTTGCCTTGCTACTTGACTCACTTGCTTAAGCTTCTTGGATTTGATCATGAAGCCCTCCAATAACTTGAGACGGTTCGACCTTGAACCTTTCTACAATCCTCCTTGAATGTAGACCCTTTTGATTCTTCAAAAGATTCCTCTTCTTGATTTGAAGTTGTCTTTCCTTCACGACTTGGTGTTGGATCGATTTCCTTGAAAGTTTAGGCTTGAGGATTTTGCTTGAATAACTTGAGAATATGTTGCGAGTTCTGATTGAAATAATTGCTTGATAGTTCGTGGTTGAGGTACCCTTCTCTCAATGAGATTCCTCAGCCTTTTATAGTGAACTTTCAAAAATCGCCCGTTGAAGAGATAGTCCGATTTTGAAAAGTCACTTGTGTTCGTTGGCTTGTCTTGTTGCGAGTCCTTGATGTTGACATTTCCTCGTATTAAATGAATGTTCGACTTTTCGTATCGACACGAGGTGCGATGCTTCCCATTGGTTTATTCTTTTTGCACGCTTCTAGGACTAAGCACTTTAAGACATGGCGGCATGGAAGTATTACTTGTTTAGGTAATATTCTTGACTTACGTAACGGATTCTTTTAGGTTATCCGGATTTGATCATAGTTCTCTAACTTCCCCAGGTGACTTCTAGTGAGCTTCGGTCAATGGATGACTCATCTGTCACTTCAACTTGAGACTTGGCTTCTTGAGTTAACTTTATCGACACTTCACACACAGTATCCCGGTGATACTCCTTGATCGAGTTCTTGACTTCTCCTCCTTTCCATACTGCTTTGTTTTCACGGAGTCTTCATTTCGATCTCGTTGACTTCTTGTATGTCAAGGCATAGCCGACTTGACTAAGGTCGTACATCCCTATCTATTATAATGCAAATTACAAGGAAAATGGGGTGCCAACTTTCTAGTCTAAGTTTTACATGGTATTCATCAAAATCTAAACAATAATTTTTCCAACAATTTCCCTTTTTGATGATGCCAAAACTTAAAAATATATGCAAAATGTAAATAGCAAAGATACATACAGGACAATCTATGCGTAGAATCAATCTTTTTATTGATCATAACATTCTTGTCTTTTACACAATTTGTTTACAATGTGTATCGAGCAAACATAGCTTTATATATGTACGCAAAAATATAGAAATTACACAATATTTATTCATCGCATGAAGACTTACATACATATGTATTTACAATTAGTAAAATACATGAAGGGGTGGACAACAACACTTCATCGCATTGATTGCCTCCTTCTTTCATCTTGACTTTGTCGTCCTCTGCTCTTTTTCTCTTCTTTTCATCTTCAGCTGCTTTCTTTTTCTCGTAGGCTCTTCTGGCAGCTTCGTCTTTTCTCCTTCTTTCTTGCCTTTCTTCCCACAACCGATCTTTCCTTTTGTTTTCTTCTTCAATTCTTTTGACATAGTCAACATTCTTCTTAGCCACTTCCGGTTAGCTACTTTGTCATATCGGCCATTTGATAGATCCTTCCCTTCTTGCCTGGATCTACATATTCAATGTTTTTGGGTAGAGGTCTAGGTTGAAAACCTATGCCTCCACCACTCCGATCCTCTTCCTCTCGGGCGTATATCGAGTCTTCTTCTTTTCAGCAGAGTGGATCAGTGGTAGTAGTCCATTGTGTCCGTCCTTCTTCACATAGCTTTAGACCCTTCTCCCAATACAAGTCCCAGGCTTGGGCTATGGACATATTTTTGAAGTATCCCCTCGGATTCGAGCGTTTTGAATTCTTCCACGGCGATCGTGGCTCATCTCCATCATCCGGAATGGCATCTGTGTCTTTTCCCGGAATGCCTCCGTATTGTTTCAATATTTCCATCGTCAGGGCATCCATTTTTCTTTCGACCTCCTTGATCCCTACTACTACTATTTTTCTCTTCTCGGACATAGGTACAACGCAGTGTTGGAGCGCGGACTTCTTGGAAGTTTCTTTGATTATGTCATTTGTGACAAAGGCCTTGTTGAGGGGTTTCAAACCAAACACTAGAGTCATATCTTTTGAACCTTCCTCAATCTTTTCCCTTTACTTCAATGTTTGCTTCTTCTTCTCTTGTTTTGTATCCTTCTCTTTTTCAATCGACCCTTTCAACATCTTCAGGTATTCCTCTTCCCCTTTTTGGCATCATCAAAGGAGAGGAACCCCGGGAACATGCCGACAAACATGAAATCTAGGCGGCCGATACTCGAGTTTTGCTTGAGTCTGGCTGCGAGTATCTTGTATGAAACTCCAGCGAGTGGCTTTGGATTTGGCCGCCACTGACTTCATTTCAGCCCATAAGAAGGCTGAACTTTTCATTCATATTCTCCTCTACATGCATAAGTTCTTTTCGATGAAATTCTCACGGTAGTTCCACTTCGGTGGTGTGGGAGGCATGCATTCTATCAATATTTTCTTGCATCCTCCTCTTCATGTCAAGATTATCAGCGCTCGGATCAATATTTTGTTGTACAATGCCTTGAAATATCCGACTTGTTCGAGTCGTATTGTATCTTTCTTTGTTGACACCATTCCCTCGATTCTAATCACTATTCCACGAGATTTTGTAAGATTTGCATCCCTATTGTCCAACCGTATATCCATTGTGGCCTGGTGTCGTTCTATCTTCTCAAACTCGCAAGGATTGTCTTGAAGACCTCCTAGCACCTCATTTGTCACCTCGGTCTCGGTTGGCGGCCAAGCGACATCAAAATCAAATCCCGCAGGGACGATAGTGTCCGTGGGGATAATCTGGTCAGGTCGGCGTTGAAACGTCGCCGCTCTCGAAGCTGTTTCTTCATCAAGATCGGCAAACTCAATAGAGAAAAGGAAAGTTTCTTCAAATGCATCATCACGGACATATGGTATAGATTCCTCCGTAACTCGTGCTCGTGATGTGTTGAGTAGAGTCCTTTGCTGACTTGGGGAGCTTTGTGCAGATGACTCTTCGGTTTTTTGGGCCTTAGTGAGAGGTTTGGCGGTGACTAAGCTTTCCTCGGTTGTCTTAACAACTTCTTCGGCCTCGGTGGATTACGCTAAGTGAATTTGTTGTTCCTCAGCTGCACCATCAGCGTCATCGGAAGATGATGGGTCTTGAAGGCTTGGTTCATCATCAAAATTAAACGTTTGTCGGCGCCTTGAAGTCGGCTTACTCGTACTAGGTAGAACATCCTGTTGAGTCTTTTTGATTTGCGGCGGGGTAGACTCGGCTTCATGCGCAGATCCCGGGGAAAGTTGTATCGGGATCATCCTGGGAGTCATGAAGAGCACCGATTTCCTCCTCGAATCGAAATTATGGTATGAGGAATGTTTGTTATCTCCTTGATTTTTACCTAGGAAGTCTCAACCTCCCTTAGGCCTTCATTACCTCCTGCAGTCTCAAGCTGCGGCGGGGCCTGCTCAATCCCTTCGACAGCATGTTTTGTCTTAGGGTCTTCTGCGATGGCATCCACAGAGTCTCAACTCCGTGGATTGCACTTTCGGCCTGCCCAGTGTTAACTCCGGTGCGAGAACCATCCCGTGCCTCCGCATCGGCGGCGTCCTCGACTGCGGAAGCGGTTGGCACTTCGACCGAGGCAGATTCAATGTCCGAGCTTCGTCGTGACAACTTCTTTGTGTGTCTTTTTCTTGTTCCTTCTCCACTTCGCCACCTAGATTCGAGTGGAGAGTCACCGCATCCTCCGACCTAGGCTGCGGTGGAGGAGTTTTCCCCTCGGTGGCACACCACCGAGTGACTTATACCGGGATCACTCGCTCCAGACTCCGGCTTTTTCCTGTGAGTGTTTAGCCTTGGGGGCAGGTAGTAAGACACCTTCAATAGGGGTTGGCTCGACTTGGGTCCCCAAGTTCCCAGTTTCATCGCCAATTCCCCTAGATCCGTCTTTTGAGTGAATCGGGGAAGTGGTTGCGCAGCAATAACAGTGGCAATGTTTGTACCACTCCCAATGGATCAATTTCAGTGAGATTTGGAAGACTCTCCAGGTCCTTCCGTCAGTTGTTGCTCATGCATCATCCTGGATTCCCGCATGGCTTGCTGCAATTCTATCTCCTCCGTCGTAGCAGCAGGATCCAAGTCCTCATCACTTCCTGAAAGAACATCTATATGCGGAGGAGTGTGATCACTGGTTCCAGTAAGAGGATAGATGCTGTCTTTCTCACGCGTCTCTGCTTCCTCAGCTGCTCTCGCCTATTCATTTTCCTTCCGAATTTGCAGTATATTAATACAGTTATCCTCATCTAGAGCTTGCAAAGATCAGATCAACTTCGAGAAACTGGAAGAGTACCTATTCCTCATCAATGAACTCTGGGTGTTCAAACTGCACCCTAGAGTGACTCAACTTCCATGTCCTCCATGCTCTTAGGCGAATTTGGATGTCTGGGTACAGTGGAGAGCATATGATTACATCATCATCCTCATCCTCTCCCTGTTGCCCTTTCTTTTCCGGAATAGAGGGTAGCAAGCTCTGCTGCTCTTCGCCCTCAAAGCAATGTCCTCCGCAGTGGATATACGATCCTGTCGACAGGGGATTCTGATATCTCAGCTGCTTCTTGTTCCTCAGTTGTTCTGTCCACAGCTGGGTCTTCGATGTACCTCTGCTGATCGGCCTCAGCAGACTTGGAGGTTTCATCAAGCACTTCTAGAGACTGCACTTCATCGCGATCTCGAGAGATCTTTTTCGGTGAGTGGCGGACTCTGCTGTCTTCTCAAGCTCAACGCTTGGTAAGTCTTCTACTTCTCTTAGTTTTCTCTAGAGGAATGTCCTGGTTCTACTTCCTCCTGGTTCCTCGAAGGTAAAGGCCTTTGGAATTGCCTTAGAGGCATTTGCACCTTTCTCACCTTGCGATCCTCTTCTTCTTTATTCCTGGAGAAGGTATTAAAGATTCCTTCTCCACATGGTGTGCAGGGGGCGGGAGACACGGCTGCGGGGCGGGTGACTTACTGTAGGGGTAGGTGCATCTTTCTTCTTGTTCGCATTTGCAGGGTAGTGTCTTCTTTCAGTGCATGGGCGCTTTCTTCTTCGAAGGGGAGGCAACAAACTGTTTCCTTGGGGTCGGTGATTCCCCTCACTGGTGTCCGCCCGCTTGGCGTATGCTCTCTTCGGGCTCCAGACAGGTTAGCGAAAACATCTTCTTGTTAACATGGAATGATTTTCCATGTCGAAGGGGAACACCCTTCACCTCTATCAAGTGGCCAATTACAAGGCCATACCCGGAGATCCTCCAAATGACCCATCGTCTTTGAAGGATTCATCGCAACACTCAGAGTCTGCTATAGACGAGGTCGCTCGATTGACCTTCTTTTCCTCCATGATCGCGGCCATGACAATCACTTGGTTTTGGATAGTGATTAAAGCTTCCAAATTTCATGTCTACACATTTGGCAACAATGTCCATAAGTTTATGATAGTCCTCCTTGAGTAGCTTATTCATTTGTGTAGACATATTTCGCAATACATTTTGGTTTGGCCACTTCCTTCCATGCAGCGACCAAATCAACTTCTGCTTCATAAATCTCCGGCATGCCCTCCGACAGCAATAAACAGTGTTCCGCAAGGTCCTTTGCAGTGACTAGGATGTCCTTGCGGTGGACAGAGGACTTAATTCCTTCGTCCTGCACCTCGGCATTCACGTAAAACTGGGCGACCTCTTCTACGTACGTCATAGGATATTCCATCGTCAGAAAGGGTTTCAACCCGGATTTCTCGATCTTATCGGCTATCTTCTTCACTAGGGTATCATCGGAACCCTGCTTCAACATTCCTTCAAAATCCATGGTTGATCCGATGTGGATTTGCTTTGCGAGTTTAATAAAATCATGTGTTGGTGCCATTTCAGTGATTTTGTCGAACGAAACTTGACGAACTTGCTCTGAAGATTGGTAGGGTTTGAGAGAAAAGATGCTTTCTTGCTTTGGAGAGATGAACAGTTTTTGAAGTGAGAGAAAAACTGAACAAATGGGTATATAAGGGTTATGAAAGGACGTGCTTTTGGTTTTTGAAAATTTGATCAAAATCAACGGCTCAGATTTATCACGCCGATTAGCATTTAATTGCCCCCATTTAATGCGGCAGCATTTATATCCAATCATATGCTTGTTGTGCAGCTTTTGGCTGTACTTGTCATTATTACGCTGACGTCATCCTTAAAACATTCCCGCTTATTAAAAACGACTGCGTTTTTGTCACTTAGCTCATAAATGACTCAGCTCATTACACAGATGACTTAACTCTTCTTCTCTCCTTTCGTATGATGACTCAGATGTCAGCTAACTCGTCTTTGACTTTCCGATATGGTGATTCACTTGGCTAATTTATAAGATGCCGCCGTTTTCATCTTATCATGTTTCATCTCTTCTCATTGAGTCTTCGAGTGTCAACTCACTCAATTAACCCTAGCTCATGCTTAAGCTCTTTAAATCTTGATTCACATAATGGCTTTGTGAATATGTCACCAATGCTTGTTTATCGGTTGAGATGTATTCAAGGTGATGTCTTTCTTTTCAACATGATCTCTTATGAAATGATATCTCGACGTCAATGTGCTTTGTTCTAGAATGCAACACAGATTACGAGTGATTGCAATAGCACTTGTGTTATCACACATAATTGGAATCTCTTTTTCTTCAACATCATAATCTCTCACTCCATCATCTCATCCATAAGACTTGGGCACAACTTGTTTGCATGACTATGTATTCTGCTTGTTTGTAGATGTGGCTATTGAGTTTTGATTCTTGCTAAACCAGGAAACTAGCCTTTGTTTCCAAGCATTTGACATGTACTGAAGTACTCTTCCTATCAACTCTACATCCAAAGATAGTCGAGTCCGAGTAGCCAATTAGCTTGAATCCACCTTCCTTTGGATACCATAAGTCGACTTCCGGCATCCTTCAAATATCTTAGGATTCTCTTAGCTGCTGATCATATGGCTTTCTTTTTGGAGCGATTGGAATCTTGCACATACACCTACGGACAAAGGTGATGTCGGCCTACTTCTTTGTGAGATAGAGCAGTGATCCAATAAGTGCTCTATATCTGGTTTCATCCACAGGCTTACCATCTGCATCCATGTCCATCTTGACTGATGTATTCATTGGTATTTTCACAGAAGACTTCTCTTCCATGCCAAATTTCTTCATTAAGTCTCTGGTATACTTTGTCGACTTATGAAGGTTCCATCCTTCAATCGGTTTTACTTGAAGTCCTAGAAAGAATGTCAGTTCTCCCATCATGCTCATTTCAAATTTGCCTTGCATGAGGTTTGAGAACTTATCACACAACTCTTTGTTTGTGGATCCAAAAATGATGTCATCCACATATATTTGAACAACCAAGTATACTCTCTCCATCTTGAATTTCAAGAATGTTTGTCTACTTTGCCTTTGGTGAATCCATTATACGTCGAGAAATTGAGATAATGTATCATACCATGCTCAGGTGCATGTTTCAATCCATATAGAGCTTTCTTGTGCTTGTACACCTTATCTCCAAGAGTCTTCCGCTCAAAACCTGGAGGTTGCTCAACATAGGCTTCTTCTTCCAACAACCCATTTAAGAATGCACTTTTCACATCCATTTGATATACAATGAAGTTCTTGTGAGAGAAAGATAAGCAAAAAACATCATTATTGCTTCTAATCTTGCAACATGAGCAAATGTTTCATCAAAATCTATTCCTTCCTCTTGGCAATACCATTTGGCTACCAATCTTGCTTTGTTCCTTACCATAGAACCTTCCTCATTCATCTTGTTTGAATACCCATTTTGTGCCAATAACATTTTGATGGGTTGGTCTTTGTACCAGTTCCCATACTTTATTTCTTTCAAACGATTGACTCTTCTTGCATGGCTTGAATCAATGAGTATCATCCAATGCTTGGGACACATCATTTTGTTCTATTTGGGAAATAAAACAAGTGAACATAACTTCTTGTTGAACTCGGATCGGTTTTTACACCATCTCTTACATCTCCAATGACTAGCTCGGTGGGTGGTCTCTCGGCCATCTCACATCCGGTTGGAGTAAGTCGGTGGGTTGATCGTCTTGCAGTTGTGTTGCCTTGAGCTCGACTCTCATCATTGCTTAGCTGCAGATTTTCCGGTTTGTCTTTGAGATTCAGCTATTTCACCTTCATCTTGATTGATTGCTCGACTTCCAGACTTCAACATAGGGACTCTTTCGCATAGTTGGTTGATTCAGCTTATCAGCTAACTTCTCAATGTCTTCTCCATTTACATTGGGTTCATCAAAAACCACATGGATAGACTCTTCTGTGACCATTGTCCTCTTGTTTAGCACTCTATAGGCTTTGCTTTCAGGTGAGTATCCCAAGAAGATACCTTCATCAGCTTTAGCATCAAAAGCGTTCAGATTATCCTTTCCATTGTTGTGGATAAAACATTTACATCCAAATATTCTAAAATATGCAACATTCTCCCTGTCCAAATCTCATAGGGAGTCTTTGTCAGCTGTCTATTTATCATGCATCTATTTTGAGTATAGCATGCAGTGTTGATGGCTTCAACCCAAAATCTTTTAGGCAGCCCTGCTTCAGCTAACATGGTCCTTGCAGCTTCCTTGAGAGTTCTGTTCCATCTTTCTGCTACTCCATTTTGCCGTGGAGTCCTTGCTGCAGATAATTCATGAGCTATACCATTTTCAATACAATACTGAGTTATTATCCCATTGACAAACTCAGTTCCTTTATCAGACATTATCTTTATAATGGTTTGACTCTTCTCATTTTGAACTCTTCTCATTAGTTGAGGTAACTTCTGCAAAGTTTCCTTCTTTTTACACATGAAGATTGTCCATGTATATCTTGAATAATCATCCACCACTACGAGAGTGTATTTCTTTCCACTTATGCTAGCTGGTTCAACTGGACCAAATAAGTCCATATGCAATAGATGCAGTATCTTTGTTGAAGATGGACTTGACTTCTCCTTGAATGATGATTCGATTTGCTTTCCCATCTGGCATGCATCACAAACGCTTTCTTTCTTGTACACTGAGTTTGGTAGTCCTTCTACAAGATGACTCCTTGCAAGCTTGTTAATTGTCTTGAAATTCAGATGACTCAGCTTCTTGTGCCACATCCAACTTGATCCACATTTGTACTCTCTTTGCTAACAAACAAGTGCTTGGTGTGGCAGTCAACCAGTCTACCACATACATGTTCTTTTGTCTGGATCCTTGCAACACTACTTCATTTGATTCAGTGTCTTTGATTTGGCATACTCCCATATTGAATCCATCATTATAGCCCTTGTCACAGAGTTGGCTGATGCTTAACAAGTTGAAGTTGAGGCCTTCAACGTATGCAACATCTGTGATTTCTAATCCATTTTTCTCGGATGGATCCGATTGCCTCTTATTTCCTGGAGCTTCATTTCCTCCAAATATGACTTTGCGCCTCTAATCTCCTTGAATTTTGATAGGTTTTTCTTGTTTCCTGTCATGTGTCTGGAACAACCACTATCCATGTACCAGGTTCCTTGGCACTCAGCTGTTCCTTGAACCTGCAATCAAGGAAATTAGTTTTTAGGTACCCATACTTATGCAGGTCCTGAGGGGTTAGTAATGTAAGATGATCCAACCAACCTATAGCCAAATGATTTGACTCTAAGAGGTTGCCATCTATCTCTGTTTCATAATCATAATTCACCTTGGTCGTAACGCCCGAAATTTTGAACTATAAAATGTGTGCAAATATTCATTTAACCGTATTTTTTTTTCATAAGAAACCATGAGAAAGACAACTCGTTATAGCGAGCCATTTAATTTTTAAATGAACAATAATTACAAAGTGGAAATAATCGCATAAAATAATTTGAATAAAATTTGACATCTACATATAATTTCAATGAGACCATTTGTGAGTGAAAGACTTTGTAAAATCGCGTACATACTTTTATTTATAAAAGAAAATAGGCCTATAAATATATTTCATTTAAAATTCAATAGCAACAATGGAAGCAAATTATAAAGTGTAGAAAATTCATATATTCATTTATTTCTAAGAAATTGTACATTTACTAATTTATATAAAAGAAATATCCTTTATTGTCTGTATTTACATAAATAAACTTAGAAAATCATAATAATTCATCATTTATTATCTCAATTCAAAAATTTCTAGAAACTGAACATTTGTTCTCAACACAAATCAATTATCACACAGAGTCTAGCATCGTAGGTAAACACTTTGAAAATAATAATTTGTTTAACAATTTATTATTCAATTGAAATTAACATTTAGAAAAAGACATCACTCTAGCAGTTTCATAGGGAAATCATAATTCGTATAATAATTTCTTACTCAATTGGAAACGACATTTAAGAATAAAAAGATATTACTCGAGTTTCATAGGCCACCCATTATCCACCGCCAATAACCATCGTCGGCTCCTTAACCTGAAAAATCTGATTATATATGTGGGGTGAGCGACACAGCTCAGTGGAGTATAAATTGTCCAAGCTAAATATACAGATATCTCACATAGACATGCAAATACAATCCAATAGGACATAACATAGATCTTTTGAAAAACCGTAGACATATACATGGGTGCACTGCAGGGGTTCCACCTGAGGGATACATCGACCCCGGACCTCTTGAGTCCCTGGCTCAATAGTGCCTAAGCAAATGTACTACACATTCATGCAAAATAACTAAGCATTTAACAAGGACAATAAAGTTTAGAAAACAAACCCCACCTCAAAACTTTGCTTGAAAAATAGTAGAATAATTTGATGCAATATCCCTATTGAACTTCAGAGCTCGCCGTCCTTGTCGCCTAACATGAATATATACTTCTTAGTCCTAGAAGTCAAAACTTAAGTATTAACCACGATATCGGAAGTACTAAAATAACATTCGCGGAAGCTCACGGTATTTTCCTAAGGTTTTGGGTTCAGCTTGGTAGGTTTGAACAATACTAAATCTCTGCGCAGTTGGGATCGGAAAATATTTTCTCATAAACCGTTTACTGTAATTATTCAATATTTTTACAGTATATAATATATTCAAAAATCGATATCATATAAAAATTTCACTAAAATTCGAAAGGTATAGCTATGAGTTTTGAATTTTTGAATCTGAAATTGCTGTAACACAAAATTCTGCACAACTATGGATGAAAACTCATTTATAAATAAATATAGTACTATAGGATCTGGAATTTTAACTACGTATAATATACATACCATAGTATAACATATCCAAATATCATAATATTTAAAATTCATTAACTTTAGGTTTTGAATTTCATAATCTGAATCTTTTGTCATTGCTAAAACTGTAATGTTTTGGAGAATAATTAATATTTAAATAAATATAAGTTGGAATAATCTGATATTTTGTCACACGGTATTATACATTAATATACATAACATATTAACAATTTAGGTATTTTTAAGGTCTTTATACATGTTTTCTTGAATTTATAAATCAGAAACTGAGTATCCTCAAGATTTGGGAAGCGTGAATTAAAATTCTATATAAACTAAAATACAATTCAAACGTATATGTAAATTTTACTGAATATGTTAAATATATTATAACATAACATATTAAAAGTTCACGAATTTTGGATATTTATAAGTAGGGTTTTGGAATTTCTAAAACGAAAACAGAGAATAGCATAAATTCTGGCATCTTAGTTTGAAAATTACATAACTAAAAAAGTACTCATTGGATTAGTATTAAATTTTAAACGTATGATAAAAACGTCATGAAGAATAACATATTAAAATTTCATAAAATTATGAACAGTATATATTGGGTTTCGAAATTTATAAGAAAATTACCTTAGGAGTTGAGAATGAAATAGGGAAGGCAATTGAGGGATCATGGCGTTGAAGAGAAACTTCGTCGAGGTTGTATGGCAGACGATGGGGCTGTGGTGGCGTAGAGAATAGAGCTGGAACGTGTTTCCTTTTGGTCCTCTCTAATGTGGTATAATAAAACCCTAATAATAAAAACTTCTAATATAATTACCCTAGCTAGTTTCCCAAACACCTTAGGATTCCTCATGGGCCAATTAATTGGATAATAAACCCTATAATAGTAATAATTCACTAATGGACCATCTAACTAATTAAATACACTTCTTTTTTTCCCGGGTGTTACATTGGCAAATTGCTTGGGGGCTTTAGGTTCATACAACTGTCTCTTTTGTCTGTATGTCTGTGTGTGTGTTTTAGCAATTTCCTTTCTTGGGTAGTTGTGATATTTCTGAGTGTAGTGCTTGGGTGCATATGTGTGCTGATGATAGCTCTTTTGTCTTTGGAATGACCTTTGTTGAGTTCTAGGCCTTTGCCATTTTGGCATATATTCCATAGGTCTTTGCTGATATTTCACATTATTCCAATCAGCTTGGCTTGGGTAGTTTCTACCATTCCCATCATTTATATTCCTTTGATAGAACTTCTGGGGATTTTGGTAGCTCTGTTTCTTCTTCACAGAGTACTTCCTGTTTGGAGTTTGTTAAGGCACTCTGCTGGATTTCTTCTTAGCTGTCCTCTTAGCATACTCAACTGGCTGTTTTCCTTTTCCTTTATATCCAAGGCCAGTTTGTTTGTGGTTGTGCTTTGGAATGAATGTGTGTGCAACATTTGGTGTCTTGGATTTTTGAGATGCTTCATTACTTGAGGATCCTTTTTCCAAGATCACTCGGGAGTTTTGTGCACAAAGGAATTGAATCCTATGCCTGTCTTATCTCCACACTCTTTTTGGCTCATAATAAGGTCATTCAATGATTTAGATGCCTTTGTGAATGAAGCAATCACATTTTTAAGGTCATTTCCCCTCTTTTCTATCTCTGCTATCTCTGCTATTAGTTTAGCATTCTCGGCCTTGACTCTTTCTCGGCTATGTGACTTTGAGTACTCGGCTCCTTAGTCAACTGTGAGTTTTGGCTTTTGAGTTGGTTTGTTTTCCTCATTTAATAGTGTGTGTGAGGACTTAATGTGCTCAAAGTCTTTCATCATTTTGCCTAATGAATCATAAAGAAGCGTTGGGTGATGAAGTGTGTGTGTTACAATCACTATCACTAGAATCGAGTGAGATGAGTTAGAGTGTACCTCATCTTCTTGGTCAGGTTGGTCTTGTTCTTTGGCCATTAGGCATTAAGGCTTCTTCTTGAGTCACTTGAGTAGTCGGCTTCACTACTCTCTCAATTTGTCGCTTCTTTTGACTTAGCTATTTCGTGAGTCTCGCTGACCAACATTGCCTTTTTCTTTTGTTGTCTTCTTTCTCTGAAGATTCTTCTTTCTTCTTCATTCTTGTATTTATTGACTACAGGATATGGACAGTCAATAGCAAAGTGTCATGGTTGTCTGCAATTCCAATACAGGTTTTCAACGTTTTGGTCAGCTCTCTCATTTCTTGGGTTGTCACTCTTTGATATTCGACCTTTTGATACTCAGCTCTCTTTGGTGGCCTATCTTCCCTTGACCTTTTGTAGTTCTTATTGAAGAACTTGTTGAATCTTTTAACCATCAAAGCAATTTCCTCCTGGTCAAAGGCTTCCTTAACCTCAGCTCTTTTCCTATCCCTAACTATAAGTGCGAGTTGTTTTGTACAAATTTGTCTCCTCTTGATCCTTTCTTCTCACTCAAACTCATAAGCTTTGAGGTCCGAGAATAGTTCATGATTGGATGTTTTTGATAGGTCCATCGAGTGCCTTAGATCCATGGTTTTCACTTCCCATTCGGTGGGAGACTTCTTAGAATCTTTATACACATCTCCTTTTGTGTGTATTCCTTCCCAAGAAATCTTTGAGAGCTCATTTGTAATTTCGGTGAATCTAGCATCTAGATCTAGCTGATCCATTGTTTCACCCGCAACCATTTTAAAGTTTTCAAATTTTTGAACTACAACAAATAATTTGTTTTCTTTAATTTGCTCACGATCCTTCACAAATTAAAGTTAATTTATCCCAAATTTCTTTGGTGTCTTGCAAGATTTGACTTTGTTGAACATGGCTTTGTCCAAAGTCTTGTAAAGTATATCATTGGCCACATTGTATAGGTTGTATCTTTTTCTGTCATCATTTGTCCATTGACTCTTTGTTTTCAACCATAGCTGGTCTAGGAGCAAGTGATCTCTTCTCCTTCACCGCAGCAGACTCTCCTTGCAAATTGTGTTCACCTTCATTATTTGCGGTGCCCATCCTCTATCACTATCCGCATCTCATCATGTAAAGTGATAGATGAGCCCGCATACGTATTTTCGTCATCAAATTCTTCAATGGTGAACATAGGAATGTGTGTCAAATTTGCTTCCATGATAATAACTTTGAAAAAATGGCTTTTGAAAGAACAAGTGTTAAAGACTTCTTTGAAAGATTGGAGATCTAGTTCAATTAACGGTCGGAAGGCTCAATGAACCAACCGCTCCGATACCACTTGTAGGTCCCAAGGGGTGTGAGTAAGGTTTAGAAGAGGGGTTGAATAAACCTTACCAACTTTTCAATTTTAGTCCTTTTAAAATAATACGTGTTAAATACACGGCTAAGTCCTTCAGGACTGACTAGGTTAGTTAACCAACGAGTTAGCCACTCAACGGACTCGATTGATTTGTTGATAGAATAACTCAGTTGTTTAGTCTAAACCTTAACTTGGTTGTGATGAGATTTTCAGCTTTTGGAAGACTTAACACCCTTAAATTTGGTTTAAGTTTGATTTAACATTTGGTTTTAGCACTTTGTTAATTATCGAGTTGGATAGCAAATTATCGTGAGATATAAAATGATATGCGAGAAATTAAATGTTGAAATGTAAATGACACTATAATTTTTATAGAGGTTCAAAGATGGGGTAATTCTTCTACTTCTCTCTTCTCCAACTCCTGGAGGAATCCACTAAGTATTGATCGAGTACAAAGTGGTTATCAATCCGGATACAAGTCTTGATCACACTGGTGACTTGATCCTTTGGGACTCGATCCTGAGATGCCTTGGTCACACAGTGGCTTCTCGTCCGACTCGGCCTTCTTCACGGTAATTTGTCTTGCTACTTGACTCACTTGCTCAAGCTTCTTAGATTTGATCACGAAGCCCTCCAATAACTTGAGACTGGTTCAACCTTGAACCTTCCTACAATCCTCCTTCGAGTGTAGACCTCTTTTGATTCTTCAAAAGATTCCTCTTCAACAGTCTGGAGTTGTCTTTCCTTCATGACTTGGTGTTGGATCGATTTCCTTCGAAAGTTTAGGCTTGAGGATTTTGCTTGAATAACTTGAGAATATGTTGCAGGTTCTGATTCAAATAATTGCTTGATAGTTCGTGGTTCGTACCCTTGTCTCAATGAGATCCTCGGCCTTTTATGGTGAACTTTCAAAAATCTTCCGTTGAAGAGATAGGCTGATTTTCAAAAGTCACTTGTGTTCGTTGGCTTGTCTTGTTGAAGTCCTTGATGTTGACATTTCCTCGTATTAAATGAATGTTCAACTTTTCAGAGTCTGACACGAGGTGTAGTGCTTCCCATTGGTTTATTCTTTTTGTACGCTTCTAGGACTGAGCACTTTAAGACATGGCGGCATGGAAGTATTACTTGTTTAGGTAATATTCTTGACTTACGTGCAAATGATTCTTTTTATTGTCTTGACTTGATTTGATCATATTCTCTAACTTCCCTAGGTGACTTCGAGTGAGCTTCAAATCAATGGATGACTCATCCGTCACTTCAACTTGAGACTTGGCTTCTTGAGTTGACTTGACCGACACTTCACACATATGTATCCCGGTGATACTCCTTTCGAGTTCTTGACATCACACAACCAGAGTCTTCATTTGATCTCGGTTGACTTGACTTCTTGTATGTCCAGTCATAGCTGACTTGACTCAGCTCGTACAGCCCTATCTATTATAATGCAAATTATAAGGAAAATGGGGTGCCAACTTTCTAGTCTAAGTTTTGAGATGCTTCATTACTTGAAGATCCTTTTTCTAAAATCACTCGGGAGTTTGAACTGTGCACAAAGGAATTGAATCATATGCCTGTCTTATCTCCACACTCTTTTTGGCTCATAATAAGGTCATCCAATGATTTAGATGCCTTTGTGAATGAAGCAATCACATTTTTGAGATCATTTTCCCTCTTTTCTATAGCGGCTATCTCGCTTTATTAGTTTAGCATTCTCGACCTTGACTCTTTGTTCTCATCACCTATGTGACTTAGAGTACTACTCCATAGTCACATTTTGTGAGTTTTGGCTTTTGAGCTGGTTGTTTTCCTCATTTAATAGTGTGTGTGAGGACTTAATGTGCTCAAAATCTTTCATCATTTTGCCTAATGAATCATAAAGATCGAGTGGGGGATGAAGTGTGTGTGTGTGTGTCACAATCACTATCACTAGAATCGAGTGAGATGAGTTAGAGTGTACCTCATCTTCTTGATCAGGTTGATCTTGTTCTTTAGCCATTAGACAGATCATTACTTCTTCTTCGAGTCACTTGAGTAGTCACTTCACTACATGGCCATTAGACGGATCATTGCTTCTTCTTTCAACTTAGTTGTCTCGGCGAGTCTCTCACCAACATGGCCATTTTCTTTTCTTGTCTTCTCTCTCTCAAGACTCTTCTTTCTTCTTCATTGTTAGGAAATTTATTGTTTAGATTTTGATGAATGCCATGTAAAACTTAGAATAGGAAGTTGGCACCCCAATTCTTGTTGTAAAATGCATTGTAATAAATGAGAGCTAGCCAAGCCGAGTTAAGTCGGCCTACGCCTAACATGCAAGAAGACAATCAAGACTAGAAGGAAGACTCATTGCGAGACAATGAGTATGGCAAAGAAGAGTAGACGGAACTCTACTAAAGAAGCAGTTGAGATGCGGTGAGTGGAGTATCAGTCAAGTCAACTCGAGAAAATCCAAGTCTCAAGTTGAAGTGACAGAAGAGTCATCCATGATTGGAAGGCGACTCTAAGTCACCTGGGGAAAGCAAAGAAATGCGGTCAAGTCGAGATAATCGTAAAAGATCCGTTGCACGTAAATCAAGAGAATTACTTAAACAAGTAATATCTCCATATCACCTTTCTCGAGTGCTCGGTCCCGAAGCGTGCAAAAGGAATGAACCAATGGGAAGCACTACACCGTGTCGGGACTCAAAAGGTGAAAGAACAATTCATACGAGGAAATGGCAATTCCAAGGATCGCAACAAGACAAGCCAACGATTGCAGGTGACTTTTCAAAAATAAGCCTATCTCTTCAACGGGCAAATTTTTGAAAGATCACTATAAAAGGCCGAGGAGTTTATTTGAGAATGAGAGACACAAGAGAGACACAAGAGAGACACAAGTGAGACACAAGTGTGACACAAATTCTGAGACTGAACCAAAAACGTTCAAGCAATTATTAGAAAATGCTGAAGCAGTCTCTCAATCCTCAAGCCTACACACTGCGAAGAACATCAATCCAACACTCACTTTGTGAAGGAAAGATAACTTCAATCGGTTGAAGAGGAAAATACTTTGAAAAATCAAGGGGTCTACATTCCACGAAGGATTGTAGGAAGGTTCAAGGTCGAACCAAGTCTTAAGCTTTTGGATGGCTTCGTGATCAAATCCAAAGAGCTTGAGCAAGTGAGTTGTAGTAGCAAGGCAATGCCTGTGAAGAATTACCCCATCTTGAACCTCTATAAAAATTTCATTGTGTCATTTACATTTCAAGATTTTAATTTAATTTGCATCTTAATTGTTTAATTCTCACGACATATTTGCTATCCACTTGATAATCTATAAGTACTAAATCAAGCACTAAATCCTTGCTTAATCAAACTTAAGGGTGTTAAGTCTTCCGAAAAACAAAACCACATTTGAGTTAATTTAAAGCCAACGGTGAGTTATTCCATCAACGGCTCGGTTGAGTCATGTTGAGAGACTAACTCTCTTGATTGACTAAATTGATGTCCATCAAGGACAACGGTGTGTAGTATCAACTCTGTATATTTAAAAGGACTAAATCGAAAATTTGGTAAGGTTTATTCAACCCCCTTCTAAACCTTACACTTACACCCCTTGGGACCTACAAGTGGTATCGGAGCGGTTGGTTCATTGAACCCTCATGGCAGTTCTTGAACTAGATCTCCAAACTATTCAAAGTCCGCTTTAGTACTTAAACTCTCAAAACTCTTTCTATCATTAGAAGTTATTATCATGGAAGCAAATTTGACACGCATCCCTATGTTCACAATTGAAGAATTTGATGATTGGAAAATTTGTATGCGAGGCTCATCTATCGGCATTACATGATGAGATGTGGATAGTGATAGAAGATGGGCCACCGCAAATCTTAAAGGTGAACACGATTGTAAGAAGAGTGCGGTGAAGGAGAAGAGGATGTTGCTCCCGGACGACGGTCATGGTTGAAAACCAAGAACCGAGTGGACAAATGATGACAGAAAAAGATACAACCTGGACAATGTAGCCAAGGACATCCTTTACAAAACCTTGGACAAAGCCATGTTCAATAAAGTCAAATCATGCAAAACGGCCAAAGAAATGGGACAAGCTCACATTGATTTGTGAAGGCTCGGAAAGCAAATCAAAGAAAACAAATTATCGTTCTTTGTCTGAGAAATTTGAGAACTTCAAAATGATCTCGGGAGAAAACCTGGATCAATCGGTTGCTCGATTCACGTAAATCACCAACGAGTTATCCGCACTTGGAAAGGAATATACAGGAAGGAAATGTGTATGAAGATCCTAAAAAGTCTTCCTAAATGGGAAATGAAGGTCATGGCACCGAGACATTCCATGGACCTATCAAAGACATCCAACCATGAATTATTCTCAAACCTCAAAGCCTACGAGTTTGGTGAGAAGAAAAGACCATGAAGAGACAATTTGTACCCAAAACAATTTTGCTTCTAATTGTTAAAGATGGGAAGAGAGTCGAGGTCAAAGAAGTCATTGATCCGGAAGAAATAGCCACTGATGGTCAAAAGATTCAACAAGTTCTTCAATAAGAACTACAAAGAGGAAAGGGCGAATCTTCCGGAAGACACTCGGCTCCCTCCAAATCAAGGGAAGATAGGCCAACCAAGAGAAGCAGATCATCGAGAAAGTTGAGTATCAAAGTGACAATCCAAGAATGGAAAGAGTCGATCAAAAGGTTGAATATCTATCTTTGGGAATCAGACAACCAGGTCACTATGCCATTGATTTGCTCATATCCTCGTAGTTAACAAATACGGGAATGAAGAAGAAAGAAAGGTCTTGAGAAAGAAGACAAGAAAAGAAAAAGGCAATGATGGTCATAGAGATTTGAAAAAAACAGCCAAGTCAAGAGAGACAAGTGATTGAGAGCAAGGAAGCCGACTACTCAAGTGACTCGAAGAAGAAGCCCCGACCGCTTGATGGCCAAAGAACAAGATCAACCCGACCAAGAAGATGAGGTACACTCTAATTCATCAAACTCGGACTCTAGTGATAGTGAGCGTGACACACACACTTCATCACCCACTCGATCTTTATGATTCATTAGGCAAAATGATGAAAGATTTTGAACACATTAAATCCTCACACATACTATTAAATGAGGAAAACAGCCTACTCAAGAGTCAAAACTCAAAGCCGACTAAGGAGCCGAGTACTCTAAGTCAAATAGTCAAGAGAATGAAAGTTTAAAAGGCCGAGAATGCTAAATTAATAGCGAAATTCTTTCGCTATAGAGAAGAGGAGAATGACCTCAAAAATGTTATTACCTCATTCACTAAGGCATCTAAATCATTGGATGATCTTATTATGAGTCAAAGAGAATGTGGAGACAAGACAGTGAGGATTTAATTCCTCTGTGCTATGTCAAACCTCAAAAGTAATTTTGGAAAAAGGATCTTCAAGCCATGAAGAGTCGAAAAATCCAAAACTCTAAATGTTGCACACACATTCACTCCAAAGCACCATAACAAGCAAAGCTGGCCTTGGTTATAAAAGAAAAGGAAAACAAAGCGGGTGAGTTGAGTCTTATTTGAAAGGACGGTGAGAAGAGATTCACCGAGTTCCTCAAAGAAACTCCAAATAGAAAATACTCTGCAAAGAAGAAGCGAGCTACCAAAAACCCAGGAAAATCCATAAAAGAAATACATATGATGGGAATGGTAGAAAATATCCAAGCCAAGCCGATTGGAATAATGTAAACTATCAAAGATAGACTTATGGAATATAAGCCCAAATGGCAAAGGCCTAGAACTCAAAGAAAGGCCATTCCAAAAGTATAAGAGCTTTCATCAAAGACACATATGCACCTAGACACTACACTCAAAGACACCACAATTACCCAAAGAAGGCGATTGCTAAAAATTATACACAGGCATACGACAAAAGATTTTGTATGAACCTAGAATCCCCAAGCAATTTGCCAGGATTAATTATGATTATGGCATCGATAGATGGCAACCCCTTAGAGTCAAATCATTTGGCTATAAGTTGGTTGGATCATCTTACAATTCTAACCCCTCGGGACCCGGACAAGTATGGGTACCTAAAACTTAATTTCCTTGATTGCAGGTTCAAGGAACAGTGAGTGCCAAGGAACCTGGTACATGGATAGTGGTATTCCCGGACACACATGACAGAAACAAGAAAAATCTGTCAAAATTCAAGGAAGTAAAAGGAGCAAAAGTCATAAGGGGCATTGGATCCATCAAGAGGAATGGATTAGAAATCACGGATGTTGCATATGTTGAAGGACTCAACTTCAACTGCTAAGCATCGATCCAACTCGCGGACAAGGGTTATAACGTTGGATTTAACATGGGTATATGCCAAATCAAGGATATTGAATCAAATGAAGTTGTCTTTGCAAGGATGTAGACGAGAAGAATATGTATGTCGTGGATTGGTCAACCGCAACACCCAAAGACTGTCTACTAGCAAAGAGCACAAATTTGAATCAAGTCAGTCGTGGCACAAAAAGCCGAGTCACCTAAATTTCAAAACGATTAACAAGCTTGCAAGAAGTAATCTTGTGGAAGGACTTCGATTCGATATATACAAGAAGGAGAGTATATGTGATGCATGTCGAAAGGAAAACAAATCAAATCTTCATTCAAAGAAAAGACATGTTCATCTTCAACAAGAATATTGCATCCGCTACATATGGATCTATTTGGCCCAAAGTGGAACGGCCAAAGATAAGTGGAAAGAAATACACCTTGGTGGTAGTAGATGACTACTCAAGACATACATGGACAATATTCATGTGTAAGAAGAAAGAAACTCTACAAAAACTACCACGGTGATGAAGAGGATTCAAAACGAGAAGAGCCAAACCATTATCAAAATAAGATCGATGAGAGGAACCGAGTTTGTCAATGGAATAATAACTCGATTGTATTGAAAATGGTATTGGTCATGAACTATCGCAGCTGACAAGGACTCCGTGAGAATGAAGTTGCGAGAAAGAAGGAACAGAACACTCAAAGAAGCAAAGAAGGACCATGTTAGTCAAGCGGGGTTACCAAAAAGATTTTTGGGTCAAGCAATCAACACGACTTGCTACACTCAAAACGGATGTATGATAAAAGGGCGGTGACAAAGACTCCTATGAGATTTGGACTGGAAGAAAACCAAATGTTGCATATTTGAGAATATTTGGATGTAAATGCTTCATCCACAACAATGGCAAAGACAATCTAAAGGCTTTTGATGCTAAAGTCGATGAAGGTATCTTCTTAGGATACTCGGTGAAAGCAAAGCCTACTGAGTACTCAACAAAGGACTATGGTTGCGAAGAATCCATTCATGTGGTATTCGGTGAGCCAAATGTAAATGGAGAAGACATTGAAGAGTCGGTGATAAGTTTGAATCATCCAACCATACGAAGAGTCCCTATCTTTCAAGCCAAATTTGGAATTATCAATTCGAAGAAGATGAGATAGTGAATCTCAAAAAAGTGGAAAATTTGCGGCTAAGTGATCACGAGAGAGTCGACCACGCAATACAAAACCGCAAGACGATCAATCCGCCTAACTTACTCCAACTCGATGTAAGATGGCCGAGAGACCATCCACGTAACTTGTCATTGGAGATATAAAAGAAGGGGTCAAAACAAGATCCAGAACTCAACAAGAAGCTATGTTCACATGCTTCATCTCGCAAATAGAGCCCAAAGATGTGTTACAAGCATTGGACGACACACATTGGATTCAAGCTATGCAAGAAGAGCTGAATCAGTTTGAAAGAAATAAAGTATGGGAATTAGTGCAAAGACCCATACATCAAAACGTTATTGGCACCAAATGGGTGTTCAGAAATAAGATGAACGAGGAAGGTTCTGTGGTAAGAAACAAGGCAAGACTAGTAGCCAAAGGATATTGCCAAGAAGAAGGAATAGATTTTGATGAAACATTTGCTCCTGTAGCGAGATTGGAAGCTATAAGAATGTTTCTTGCCTATGCGACTCACAAGAATTTCATTGTATATCGATGGATGTAAAAGTGCATTTCTAAATGGTTTATTGGAAGAAGAAGTGTATGTTGAACAACCTCCAGGATTTGAGCGTAAGACTCTTGGAGATAAGGTATACAAACTCAAGAAAGCATTGTATGGATTGAAACAGCACCTAGAGCATGGTATGATACCTTGTCACAATTCCTAATCGAAAATGGATTCACAAAAGGAAAAGTAGATAGAACACTTTTCGAATTCAAGACAAAAAGAGTATCTTTGCTAGTTCAAATATATGTGGATGACATCATTTTTGGATCTACAAACAAAGAGTTTGTGTGAAAAATTTTCAAACCTCATGCAAAGTAAATTTGAAATGAGCATGATGGGAGAGCTGACATTCTTCCTTGGATTCCAAGTGAAACAGCTGAAGGATGGAGCCTTCATAAGTCAAACAAAATACACCGAGATTTAATGAAGAAATTTGGTATGGAGGAGAAGTCCTCTGTAAAAATACCAATGAATACATCAGTCAAAATGGACATGGATGCGGATGGGAAGCCTGTAGATCAAACAAGATACGAGCACTTATGGATCATTGCTCTATCTCACAAAGAAGCGGGCCGACATCACCTTTGTAGGTGTATGTGCAAGATTTCAATCTGCTCCAAAAGAGAGCCATATGATCGCAGCCTAAGAGAATATTGAGATACTTGAAAGGAAGCCAAGAAGTAGGCCTATGGTATGCAAAGGAAGGTGGATTCAAGCTAATTGGCTATTCAGATTCTCGACTATCTTTGGATGCAGAGTGGACAGGAAGAGCACTTCAGGGGACATGTCAAATGCTAGGAAACAGTGATTTCTGGTTTAGCAAGAAGCAAAATTCCATAGCCACCTCTCTGACTAAAGCGAAGACATACATAGGGCAATTTTGTTGTGCCCAAGTCCTATGGATGAGACAAAGTGAGAGACTATGAAGTTGAGGAAAAAGAAATTCCAATCATGTGTGATAACACAAGTGCAATTGCAATCACTCAAAATCCGTGTTGCACTCAAGAACAAAGCATATCGATGTCGATATCACTTCATAAGAGATCATGTTGAAAAGAAGGACATCAACGTGGAATATATCTCAACCGATAAACAATTGGTCGACATCTTCACAAAACCGTTATGTGAGTCAAGATTTGAAGAACTCAAACATGAGTTAGGGTTAATTGAGCTGAGTGACACTTAAGAATCAAAGAAAAGAAATGGAACACAAAAAGGGAAAAAGAGTGAACTCACAAATCAGCTAAGTAAATTAGTCAGATCGGAAAGACAAATATACCAAGTCGGGTTGTTAATGAGTCACTAAGAGAATGTGAGAAGAAGAGTTAAATCAGCCTAAAGGATAAGCCGAGTCACTTATGAGCAAAGTGACAAAACGCAATGTTTTGACTAAAGGGAATGTTTTTAAGAATGACGCCAAAGATAATGATGATGTGTACGGACATAAAGCCGCACACCAAGCTTATGATTGGATATAAATGTTGCCGCATTAAATACGAGACATTAAATGCTAAATAGGCGCGAAATCTAAGCCGTTGATTTCGATCACATTTCAAAACCACCCGCACGCCCTTTCATAAACCATACTTAAACCATTTTCGTTTGTTTCTCTCTCACACTACCAAAACTGCTTCATTTTTCTTTCCCTCAAAAGCAAAGGCAAAAATTCTCTCGAAACCCTATCTATCTTCAAATCAATCTCTAAGTTTTTCTTTGATAAAATCCGAAAAATGGCACCAACCTATGATTTTACCAAGTTAGGAAAGCAAATCCACACCGGGCTGTGGATTTCGACGGCATGGTGAAACAGGGTCCGACGACACCCTAGTAAAGAAAATTCTTTGAGAAATTAGAAACGACCGGGCTGAAACCGTTTTCGACGTTAGAATATCCGATGACCTATGTGGAGGAGGTCGCACAATTCTACGTGAATGTTGAGATTCACGATGAAGGAATAAAGTCATCTGCTCGTAAAAGCAATCGAGTATCTCTCGCCAAGGATTTGGCCGAACATTGCTCACTACCACCGTAAGGAGCATCGAAATTAACGGCTAATGTAAACCTGGGCCGCTTGGAAAGAAATAGCCAAGCCCGACTATCTTTGATAAAAAAAAGTGTACACAAAGCAAACAAGAGATGCTGAAGGAGGATTATCACAAGTTGTTGGACATAGTTGCCAAAATGTATTGACATCAAATTTGGACTTTGACCAATCACAAAAGCTAAGCCGATCATAATGGCTGCGATCATCGAAGAAAAGAAAATAACCCTGGCCGAAGTTTGTCTCACAGCGGGACTCCGCGTTAACGTAGGGAACAAATCCTTCAAGGAAGATGGCATATTTGGAGGATCCTAGGATATGGCCTAGTGATTGGCCGGTGATGGAGGTGAAAGGAGTCCCTCTTAGACATGGGAAGGCATTCCATGTTAACAAGAGGATGTTCGAGCAAACCTCTCTCGGCGCACGTAAGAGAGCCTACGCTAAGAGAGTCGACACGAGTGAGGGGAATGGTTGACTCGAAGATCTGTTGTTTCCTCTCCACCCAAGAAGAAAGCTGCCCCCGCAAAGAAAGAAAGTCAAACTTTCTCCCGCCCCGCAGCATGAGTCACCGCCTCGCCGTGTCTCCCCGCCAGCACAGTTAGCCGTCAAGAAGGACTCTCAAATACCTTCTCCGATCGTCAAAGGAGGAGAAATCGATAAGCCAAGACGGCCAGCCGGCTCCTCGGAAGAAAACACTAGCACGGTCCCCGCCGCTCAAGACTCGGAAGAAACCGTCTCGAACGTAAATCCCTCTCGTACAAACTAGAGACGAAGAAGAATTATCAAGCACTGAAGCTTGAGAAACCACGGTGAGTCACCACTCACCGAGCAGATATCGAGAGGCCGGAGAAGTAGAGTCTCCGGATGTAATTGATGAAACAGCCAAGTCGGTGCCAAGGCGATCAGCAGAGGCAACCTGAAGACATAGATGTAGCCCACACAACAAACACAAGAAGAAAGCAGGTAGAGCCGATAGTGATGTGATGATCCTATCTCCACCTTACCCGACATCCAAAATCGTCTGCGTGAGTGGAGGAAATGGAAATTGAGTAAATCAAGGGAACAGTTCCAATGGCCCGAGTTTATAGAAGAAGAGAAAGCGTTAAATTTCCTTGGACTAACCATCGTGCTCCCAAAGACTAGATGAAGATAATCGCACGGACATCCTGCAGATCTTCAAGGACAAGGAGAAGGAAAAGCAAGCGAGAGGAAGGCGAGGCACGTGAGAAGGCCAAAGATCCGCCCTATCTCCGGCACCACGTAACACACACATCCTCTCCTTGATGTCTTCTCCGAAAGTGATGAGGATCGGAGAATGTTGCTGCCACGAGAAGAGTTGCAAATGCAGCAAGCATTGCACGAATCCAGAATCCTTCACGAGCAAAGATTGATGGAGGGACCAAGAGAGTCCTCGAACAAAGTCGAAATTGATCCAATGGGAGTGGTTCAGCAAATCGCCACTTTGTTGTTGCTTTGCCACCACTTCCTCACTCACTCGGGAAGAAGGCAATAAGGACTTGGCGATGAAACTGGGATAGTGGGGACCCCAGTCAAGCCAACCCCTATTGAAGGTGTTTTACCACCGCCCCAACTTTGAACATTCAATAGCAAAAGCCGGGAGTTTGGAGACGAGTGACCCCATTTCAAGTCACTCACCGGTGTGCACCGAGGGGAAAACTCTCCTCCACTGCAGCTAGAAGGTCGGAGAATGCCGCAGATGACTCCACAATGAATCAAGGAGGCGAAGTGGAGAAAGTACAACCACCAAACGAATGCAAAGTTGCCATCAACGAAGCTCACACGATTGAGATCGTCATCTCCGAGGTGTCAACGCTCTGCGAAGGCTAATGACGCTGGGCGTCGATGCAATCGAGGCACTGAGGAAGGAACAGTACTGGGAGTTAACGCTGGGGCAGGATGAAAGTGCAATCCATGGGGTTGAGACTCCAATGGATGCCACCACGTAAGACCCTAAGACAGTTGACATTGTCGAAAGGGAGGTCAGGCCTCGCCGCAGATTGAGACCTGCAGGAGGTAATGAAGGCCCACGGGAGGTTGAGACTTCCGGGGTAAAGAAGTCAAGTAGAGAACATCCCTCCTGCTATCATCGACCCATCCAAAAGCAGGAAGCGCTTCATGATTCCCAGGATAATCCTCGATGTAACCTTTCGGGGATCGGAAGGCGACGAAGAAGCCGAGTCATCCCCCGATGTGATCCAAAAGACTCGGTGCGGATGTTCCAAGCACGAGCAAGTTCGATCCCAAGACTACTCGTCAAACCTTTAATTTTGATGATGAGCCACCAATGGAAATCTCATCATCGTCCGATGACGCTCGATAAGGCCGAGGACCGATCTACTCAATTGGAGAAATCGGTGAGACCAACGGCTATTGAGACAGTTGAGGCTCGCAAGCTCGGGTCCACTTCACAACAAACCCCACTGAACCAGAGTCCATGCGCGCAGCTCCTCAAGTCGCAGCAGGTCGATTCCAAAAAGAACTTCACCGCTCATCATCGAACAAATCCCGGCCAAGCGGTGATGAATCCTTTATAGAATCTTTTCCTTTTTCCCTCGGAGGTACCCGACCTCCATGAAGAGTCGAGAACGAACAAGACGCTACCACGCACCACTCCCGTTTTTCCATAAGGCACCATTGTTCCATTGATTATGATTTTGACGCGCATGTCCATCGCCTACAACGGAGGAATCGGTTGAAGTCCGCGAAGTGTTCAAGGCATTATTCGCCGAGATTGAACGGATGGAGAGGCATCAGGCCTCTATGGACATGCGATCGACAAACGAGAGATGCCAATCTTACATCTGATTTAAGAGGCATAACATAGTCAGATCGGGAATGGTGGCAAAAAGAAGAAACAATGCGTGTGGAACAAGTTAGATACTTGAGGACATTGTTCAACAAGTCTGGTATGGAGAGCTAAAAATGCCGATGCAAAAACTAAGTGAAAAAGAACATATTGAGCACATGCATGAAGCTCACATTGCCGAGATAAAGTCGCTACGTGAGCAAAACAAGAGTGATCTACAGCGTTTGGAAGAAACCATGAATACAAAATTCAGCCTTTCTCATGGTGAGATGAAGCTGATTTCAGCAGAGTCCAACGCTACTCGATCCGGTTTCGTGCCGCATACTCTGCAGCCAGACTCGAGACAGAACTCTACCATCGCCAGCTCGACTTCCTCGCTTGCCAAGATATGTTTCCAGTGTCCCTCTCTCTTTTGATGATGCCAAAAAGGGGGAAGAGGAATACCTTAAAGCACGTAAAAGGTCTGAAAAAGAGGATGCACTGTTTGTGAAGGGAAAGACAAATCGAGGAAGCGAAACAAAAGAAAGGAAAATCATGAGGGGGAAGGATCGAAAGATGTGACCTTGATGATTGCACAAACCCCCAACAGGTCCTGTCACACACGGTGACATTATCGTGACAAACTCCTCGTGACTCGCCACTCCAACACTGCTATATCCATGGGTGAAAAGAGAAAACAATTGAAGCGAGGGATGAAGGAAGTGGAAGGAAGAATAGATGCCCGGGTTATGAACATCTTGAAACAACACGGAGGCATTCCGAAGAAGAGAGAGATACTTATGCCATCTCGGATGTCGGGACGAGCCACGATCGGTTGATGAATTTAAAACGCTCGAATCGAAGGATACTTTGCAAATATGTCTATGGCTCAAGCTTGGGACTTGTCTTGGGAAAAGGGTCTCACGTTATGTGAAGAAGGCGACGACGGCCAGACCACGGCCGTCACTCTGCTGCTGGTCACTCCGCCGGTCACTCAGTGGAAAGAAGAAGACCCAAGAAAAAGACACGCCCAGGTAGAGGAAGAAGCGGTGGTGGAGGAAGAAGCTTGGACTCCAGGCCTCGCCCAAAAACATCGAATACGTAGATCCAGGCAAGAAAGGGAGGGATCATGGGCTGGTCTTGACCAAGTAGCAAATTTGCAAGTGGCTAAAAGTAATCGAGTATGCAAAAAGAATAGAAGAAGAAAACAAGAGACAAACTCAGCTATGGGAGGAAAGACAGGGAAAGATTAAGAAGAGATGAAGGCGCGAGAAAGGCATATGAAAAGAAAAAGAAGGCGGTGACGATGAGAAAAAGAGAAGAAGAGAAGAAGATGTTGAACAAGATGAAAGAAGGAGACAATGAAGGAGATGAAGTGTTCTTTGTCCACCCCTTCGTGTATTTTATTATGTAAATACATACAATGTAAGTCTTCTGAAATAAAGCTATAAATTCTTTATTTTTTGTGTAGACAAATATGTGCTTTGATACACCTTGTAAACAGTTGTGTAAAAGAACAAGAATGTTATGATCAATAAAAGGATTGATTATGCGCATACATTCTATGTCAATACACTATCTGTATGTATCTTTGCTATTTGCATTTTGAATGGTTTAAGTTTTGGCATCATCAAAAAGGGGGAAATTGTTAGGAAATTTATTGTTTAGATTTTGATGAATGCCATGTAAAACTTAGAATAGGAAGTTGGCACCCCAATTCTTTTTGTAAAATGCATTGTAATAAATAGAGCTAGCCAAGCCGAGTTAAGTCCCTACGCCCTAACATGCAAGAAGACAATGAAGACTAGAAGGAAGACTCATTGCGAGACAAATTGAGTATGGCAAAGAAAGAGTAGACGGAACTCTCTATGAAGAAGCATCCGAGATGCGGTGAGTGGAGTATCGGTCAAGTCAACTCGAGAAAAGCCAAGTCTCAAGTTGAAGTGACAAGAGTCATCCAATGATTGGAAGTCGACTATAAGTCACCTGGGGAAAGCAAAGAAATGCGTCAAGTCGAGATAATCAGAAAAAGATCCGTTGTACGTAAATCAAGAGAATTACTTAAACAAGTAATATCTCCATATCACCTTTCTCGGAGTGCTCTTACCCCGAAGCGTGCAAAAGGAATGAACAATGGGAAGCACTACACCGTGTCGATTACGAAAAAGGTGAAAGAACAATTCATACGAGGAAATGGCAATTCCAAGGATCGCAACAAGACAAGCTAACGATCGCAAGTGACTTTCAAAAATAAGCTATCTCTTCAACGGGAAAATTTTTGAAAGATCACTATAAAAGGCCGAGGAGTTTATTTGAGAATGAGAGACAAGAGAGACATAAGAGAGACACAAGTGAGACACAAGTGTGACACATGTTACGACTCAACCAAAAACGTTCAAGCAATTATTAGAAAATCAAACATTCTCAATCCTCAAGCCTACATCGAAGAACATCAATCCAACACTCACCTGTGAAGGAAAGATAACTTCAATCAGTTGAAGAGGAAAATCTTTGAAAAATCAAGGGGTCTACATTCCACGAAGGATTGTAGGAAGGTTCAAGGTCGAACCAAGTCTTAAGCTTTTGGAGGGCTTCGTGATCAAATCCAAAGAGCTTGAGCAAGTGAGTCAGAGTAAAGCAAGGTACGCCTGTGAAGAAGTTGAGTCGCACGAGAAGCCGGTGAGTGATCAAGGCGTCTCAGATCGAGTCCCAAAGGATCAAAAGTTTGTGTGATCAAGACTTGTATCCGGATCGTTACCACTTTGTATCCGATCATTGCCTAGTGGATTCCTCCAGAGTTGGAGAAGAGAGGAGTAGAAGAATTACCCCATCTTGAACCTCTATAAAAATTTCATTGTGTCATTTACATTTCAAGACTTTAATTTCTCGCATCTTAATTGTTTAATTCTCACGACATATTTTCTATCCACTTGATAATCTATAAGTACTAAATCAAGCACTAAATCCTTTCTTAATCAAACTTAAGGGTGTTAAGTCTTCCCAATGAAAAACAAAACCACGTTGAGTTAATTTAAAGCCAACGATTGAGTTATTCCATCAAACTCAGTTGAGTCTATTGAGAGACTAACTCTCTTGATTGACTAAATTGATCATCCATCAAGGACACGGATGTGTAGTATCAACTCGTATATTTAAAATGACTAAATCGAAAATTTGGTAAGGTTTATTCAACCTCCCCTTCTAAACCTTACACTTACACCCCTTGGGACCTACAATTCCCGTACTTATTGACTACAGGATATGGATAGTCAATAGCAAAGTGTCCTAGTTGTCTACGCCCAACACGGGTTCTCAGTTCTTTGATCAGCTCTTTCCGTTCTTGGATTATCGATTCTTTGATACTCAACCTTTTGATGCTCAGCTCTCTTGGGTGGCCTATCTTCCTTGACTTGGGGAGTCGAATGTCTCCTGGAGGATTCACCCTTGTTTCTTTTATAGTTCTTGTTGAAGAACTTGTTGAATCTTTTGACCATCAGGGAAATTTCCTCCTGGTCAATGACTTCCTTGACCTCAGCTCTCTTCCCATCCTTGACTATAAGTGCGGTTGTTTTGGACAAATTGTCTCCTCTTGATCTTTTCTTCTCGGCTCAAACTCGTAGGCTTTGAGGTATGAGAATAGCTCATGATTGGATGTTGTTGTGAGGTTTATTGAATGTCTTTGGGCCATGACCTTCATTTCCCATTCAGATGAGAGACTTCTCAGAATCTTCATACACATTTCTTCTCGTGTATATTTTTTTCCCAATCTTGATAGTTCATTGGTAATTTCGGTGAATCGAGCATCCAGTTGATCCAAGGTTTCACCTACAAGCATTTTAAGATTTCCAAATTTTTATACAAAGAACGGACAATTTGTTTTCTTTAATTTGCTCGGATCCTTTACAAATTAAAGTTAATTTATCCGCATTTGTTTTGCGGTTTGACAAGATTTGACTTTGTTGAACATTGCTTTATCCAAGGTTTTGTAAAGTATGTCATTGGCCACATTGTCCAAGTTGTATCTTCTTCGCCCTCGTTTGTCCATTGATCCTTGGTTTATCAACCAGGGCTCGTCTTCTTCATGCCAGCAGCCTTCCTTTCCTTGATTCTGGCCGTACTCGTAGAATCGTGTTCACTTTCAAGATTTGCGGTGGTCCATCCTCTATCACTATCCACATTTCATCATGTAAAGTAGATAGATGAGCTGCATGCGAATTTTCCGATCATCAAATTCGCAATAGTGGACATAGGAATGCGTGTCAAATTTGCTTCCATGATAATAGCTTTCTGGAAAAAAATAGCTTTTGAAAGAGCAAGTGTTAAAAACTTCTTTGAAAGATTGGAGATCTAGTTCAAGAACTAGTCAGAAAGCTCAATGAACCAACCGCTCGATACCACTTGTAGGTCCCAAGGGGGTGTGAGTAAGGTTTAGAAGGGGGTTGAATAAACCTTCCCAACTTTTCTATTTTAGTCCTTTTAAAATATTACGAGTTAAATACACAACCTAAGTCCTTGGGGGACAACTAAGTTAGTTAACCAAATAGAGTTAGCCACTCAACGGACTCGATTGAGTTGTTGATAGAATAACTCATTTGTTTATTCTAAATCTTAACTTGGTTGTGATGAGATTTTCATTTGGAAGACTTAACACCCTTTAATTTGATTTACTATGTTTTAAACACTTGATTTTAGCACTTAGTTACTTATCGAGTTGGATAGCAAATTATCACAGAGATATAGAATATGTATGCGTAAATAAAATCTTTGAAATGTAAATGACACAATAATTTTTATAGAGGTTCGAAGATGGGGTAATTCTTCTACTCCTCTCTTCTCCAACTCCTGCAGGAATCCACTAAGTATTGATCAGTACAAAGTGGTTATCGGTCCAAATACAAGTCTTGATCACACACGGTGACTTGCTCATTTGGGACTCGATCGGGAGATGCCTTGGTCACACAAGTTGGCTTCTCGTCCGACTCGAAGCTTCTTTCTGGGCTGCGCTTTGTTAGCCTTACTTGCTCAAGCTTCTTGGATTTGATCACGAAGCCCTTCAATAACTTGAGACTGGTTCGACCTTGAACCTTTCTACAATCCTCCTTGGAATGTAGACCCCTTTTGATTCTTCAAAAGTTCCTCTTCAACATTTGAAGTTGTCTTTCCTTCACAACTTAGTGTTGGATTGATTTCCTTCAAGTTTTAGGCTTGAGGATTTACTTGAATATACTTGAGAATATTTTGCAGGTTACAGTTTGAATAATTGCTTGATTGTTCGTGGTTCAGGTAACCTTCTCTCAATGAGATTCATCAGCCTTTTATAGTGAACTTTCAAAAATCTGGCCGTTGAATAGATAGGCTGATTTTCAAAAGTCACTTGTGTTCGTTGGCTTGTCTTGCTGCAGTCCTTGATGTTGACATTTCCTCGTATTTAATGTCTTGCAGCATTGCAGCGTTTCTGACATTGGTGCAGTGCTTCCCATTGGTTTGTTCCTTTTGCACACAACTGGAACATATGCTTTATCTCTGACAACTTTTAGCAGGTTACTATTCTGAGTAACATTCTTGACATTTATCAACGGATCTCGTTCAGTTGTCTTGACTTGACTGCAGTCCTTTATTCCCCAGGTGACTTTGAGTTAGCTTCCAATCAATGGATGACTCATCTATCACTTCAACTTGAGACTTGGCTTCTTGAGTTGACTTGACTGACTCTTCATACAGCTGTATCTCAGCTGATACTCCTTCAGTCGAGTCCTTGACATCTCTTCCTTGCCACACTCAGTTGCTTCACAGCGGAGTCTTCATCCTAGTCTTCAGTTGACTTCTTGTATATCCAGGTATAGCTGACTTGACTCAGCTCATACAGCCCTATCTATTACAATACAAATTACAAGTAAAATGTAGTGCCAACTTTCTAGTCTAAGTTTTACATGGCATTCATCAAAATCTAAACAATAAATTTCCAAACAGTGGTTGTTGCCCCAGATTAGTCTTTGCCTTTTGAAATTATGTGTGGTGCGTCTAATAATGTCGTGGGGCCGTTTTAGGCCAAAGAATTGATAAACTACTCCATGTGATTTAATATGCTAGTTTGACTCTCAAAGATGCACAGGTAAATTACACCACCATTGAAAAGAGCTTTTGGCTATTGTGTTTGCCTTGGATAAATTTAGATCTTATGTTATTGGGTCTAAGGTAATTATTCATGGTGATCACGCTGCCCTACGATATTTGTTGAGTAAACCACATGCTAAACCTGAGCTAGTTCGGTGGATTTTGATGTTGCAAGAATTTAATGTTAAAATAAAAGATAGAAAAGGGTGCGAGAATATAGTGGCACTTGTCTCATCTTACCCTTGCTGATGACACTCTTGCATCTCACAAGCACGAGTTTATAATCGATTCTTTCCCCGATGAGCAATTGTTTGAGGTTACTTCAATTCCTTGGTATGCCAATATTGTGAACTATCTTGCATGTGGAATTGTTAGAGCTAACCTTTCATTTTAGGAAAAGAAAAGATTTTTATCTACTTATAGGTTCTCTTTTTGGGATGACCCATATTTTTTTAGAATATGCAAAGATGAAATTATCAGGAGATGCATTCTTGAAGACGAGCAGAACGATGTCTTGGCATTTTGCCATAATGAAATGCACTATGGTGGGCACTTTGAAGGCCGTAAAATAACTGTCGGGTTACGCAACGGGTTGTAGTAGCCATCATTGTTCAAAGACGCACATAATTCTGGGCTTATGTGAAATAGATGCCAAAGGACTGAGAATATTAGTAGGCGAAATGAGATGTCTCTGAATAATATAACTTGGTAGTTGAAATATTTGGTGTATGGGGTATTGATCTTATGGGCCCCTTTCCTAAGTCTTTTGGATATGAATATATACTTGTTGTTGTTGATTACATGTCCCGGTGGATTGAAGCAATTCCCATAAGGACTTGCGATGTTAACAGTGTTATTAAGTTTGTTCAGGAAAATATCTTAAGCAGGTTTGGATTCCCTAGAGCTATCATCGATCGGGGAAAAATTTCTGCAACAAGCTATTCAACAACTGATGAAAAAGAATGGTATTATGCATAAGGTGGCCACAACTTATCACCCTCAAACTCCTGGACAAGTGGAGACAACTAACAAGCAGATAAAAGGGATTTTGGAGAAGACGTATGAGAAAAGACAGGGCTACCAAGTTAAATGACGTGCTTTGGGCATATATGACAACTTATAAGACTTTCAAACAACCTTTGAAAAGTCGTCGGTGCATTGCAAAGTCCAAACGACATCCTGTTGGAATACGACAATCCCAACCGAGAAAGTGAAAGTAGTTTTGCTTGATCCTCCGGTGCGATGCCCATTTGATAATAATTGACAAACCATCCAAAAAGCAATAAAAACTATGTCATGCAAGCTTGTCAATCATTTGATCAATAAAAGGGAGGGGGAAGTGATCTTTCTTTGTAGCAACATTCAATTTTATATAATCAATGCACATCCTCCACCCAGTCGTGGTCTTAGTGGGAAAAACATCACCTTTTTCATTTTCTATAATCATTATCCCACTATTTTTCGATACAACATGCACGAGACTCACCCATTCGCTATCACTAATTGGGTATATCACCTCATTGGCTACTAGTTTCAATACCTCTTTGTTCACTACTTCAATATATTGGGGTTCAATCTCCTTTGAAATTCTCTACTAGGCTTTGCTCCCTCTTATAATATGTTCTTATGCATACACATAGAAGGGCTAATCCCTTTTATATTACTCAACCCCCAACCTACCGCATTGTTGAATTTTCTAAGTACAACAAACAACTCTCCCTCTTCTGTCTTAGAAAGCACGTCATATATAATTAATGAGTTATGTTCACCTTGTTCTATAAACATGTATTTGAGATGTTTAGGGAGTTCTTTCAACTCGAGTTTCTGTTGGGGTTTACATTCTATGTCTTCTATCATAAATAATTCCATCACCCCCTTCTTTTGAGGTTTGCCCAAACATCTTCCAGGACGTCAAAAATATCATCTTGCTCAACCAATAAAGTATCAAGAAATCATGCAAGTATGTACTTTCAACGGCTTCATTAATGAAATCAATGAAAGAGCAATTTTCAAGTGATGCATGTGAGGAGATGGGGTTAGTGTCAGAAATCAAAAAAGTGACAGTTTCACTAAGCACAGTCACAGTCATGCATCTATTTTTAATATCAATATTTGTGTGCGTGGTGGACATAAATGGTCGACTCAACATAAGTGTGTGCTCATTACCATGATTCTGCATTTCCCTTACTTCTAACACAACAAAATCAACAGGAACAATGAGACCACCTACGTTTACTAAAATATCTTCCACAATACCTTTAGGATACCTAATGGACCCATCCGTGAGTTGAGTACATATTTTGGTGGGCTTCAAGACCCATAAATCAAGTTGTTTAAAAATAGAGTAAGGCATCAAATTAATATCGGCCCCCAAATCGAGCATCCTAGTTATTTCTTTACCATTCCCCATTGTAATTTTAATAACGAAACTACCGGATCTCATTGTTTAAGAGGCAATTTGTCTTTGGAGAATCGCACTTGCTACTCCGAAACTATTGCTTTTTCATTGTCCTCAAACTTCCTCTTGTTAGATTCGAGTTCTTAAAAAAAAAAAATTCATATGTTGGCATGTTTCTAATAACATCTAGTAGAGGTAAGTTGACATTCACCTTAGATAACATGTTATAAAAATCTAAGAACCACTTATCCTCGCTTTTCATTCCTAAGGCGACTTGGGAAAGGAATCGAGGTATGCGGGGATTGTCGATTTTGAGCAAGATAAACCCCTTTACTCGTATCTTAGTTTTTTGGCTTGTCTTTTAAATCCCGAGCCTTCGTAATCTCTTCATCACATACACGGTTAGTCAAAGTAGTAGAAAATAGAATTTTAAATTTATTATCAATAACCTTAACACTTCGTAAAACGGTGATGGCTTTGACTTGTTCTCGTTGGCGGGTAGCTTCCTCTTATTAACCACATGTTGAGTGATTTTACCAACCTGAGTGGCCAATTGACCAAATTGAGTCTCAATATGCTTAACCAAGGATTCTATAGATTCAAACCATTGATTGTTGGCCTCTTGAGTTTTCTTGCTAACTCGGATGAATAAACTCAAACTTTCTTCAATGAATGGAAGTTGTGATGGGTTTGATGGTTGTTCTTAGGGTTGCGGCAACCTCGGATAAATATGAGATGGATTTTTTGAATTTCCCCAACTAAAGTTCGGATGATTCCATCAATTTGGGTTGTAGGTCTGAATGAAAGGATCATTACGGAGCCTTTTCTCATATCCCTGGATAACATTAACGTCCTCAACTTGTTTCTCTAGAACAATGTTTCAAGCATTGGCCCCATGACCAAATTCACCACAAATATCGCACGACTCGTTAGAGGGGCAGCTGGTGGTTGCCCCCATGTAGCCAACAACTACATTTGCTTAGTCAGTTTAGCCAATTGCTTTGTTACATCGTAGCTAAGGCTACTTCATTCACGATAGCCTATTTGCTTCTCGGTACTCTTTTTGTTGCGAATTAGTGCTCATCATCCTGCGAGAATATCATAAATTTGTTGGGTTGTGAGTTGACCCATGTCACCTCCAATGGCATTATCAACCATATATTGATAGTTGTATGATAACCCATCATAGAAAAATTAATTCAACAACTCCAATGGGTAGTGATGATGTGGGAATTGATTACGTAGGTCCTTAAAGCGATCCCATGCCTCATGAAAAGACTCTCCATCAATTTGACTAGAAGTAGCTATTTTAGCTCGCAGATTCAAGTTTTTTTATGTGAATAGTACTTTCCATGAACTTATTGTACACTGCCTCCCAATTAGTGAAAGAGTTGGGAGGTAGAGGCGAAAGCAAGTTTTCGCCCAGGACCTTTGAGTGTATGGAAAACATTTCATCCGGAGTTGATCCTCATTCAAATCCTGTTGAAGAAAAGTTTAAAAGATAGAATATAATTTCGAATGAAGTTGTGAGAATCTTCATTCGGCATCCCATAAGATGGCGGTGATTGAAATGTATAGTTTTGAGCTCATAGTTCCTTGTTATTTGTCTCAAAGTGATGCAAGAGTCGGAGTCCTAATGATAGGACCGGGGAAATCACACATAAAAGGCCTCCATGCCTCCATGTTGTTTTCGGTTTTCGATTGTCACCCATCTGAGGTTCATAGTCTGTTTGTTCTTCCTTTGGAACATCATCGGACACTCCTCGATATTGTCCGCAAAATCATCCCCTTTTTTCCGTGTACATCTCGCAAGTCGATGAATGTCGTCCACGAAAGGCACGAGGCCCAGATTGAGATTTATGTGTCCTTACATAAACAAGACTAGAAAAACAGATCAAACGCACTTGTGGAATAAAGTAAAATAACAAAGCAAACAAAAATAATTGTAAACTAAAAATAAGAAAAATAAACACAATAATTATTATACCTAAACCCTTACCTGCAACGACGCCAAAATTTTGTCCGACTGCTAAACACATAAAATAAATCTAGCGACGCTCATAAGAGCACAACGTCAATCAGAGGGTAGCAAGTTGACCAAAGTCATTCCTCGCGGAAGACTTAGCCGGTAAATAATTATTATGTGTCACAAATAATAGAAAAGAAAATCATAAACACTCTAATCCAATTTTTAAGGTTTGTGAATATCTAAATTAATTTGAAATGAATATTCAAAACTAACACATGAGATCTGGATTGAAAATGAATGATAAAAATGTCTAGGGATTCAAATTCATTTCCTCAAATTGCCAAGCATAAGGTCAAGCGATTGATAATGCAATTAAATAATTAAGAAAATAGATATAAACTATGTCCTAGATCTGATAACTTTTGTATTCACAAATTAATTCTATCTATATCCAATGTATCCAATTAACTAACCAAGTTAGATAATACATTACTGATTCTTATCTAACCCTCAATTGAATTTAGTCCAGGAATAGTATCTTCACTCGATCTCAATTGTTCCATCAAAATAATCAAAAGTTGACTAAACAATTAATTATAACATGAAGTGGTTCAATTAAGAAAAGCATAATCAATTAATTGATATAAACCACGGTACATAGTTAATTTTTACTATGTACTACAGTAAAATGTTTATGTGCGGCGTTTCAACCTACTTTCACCGCTTTTACCGCGATGCACTCAACACATACCGCGGTACCTATAAAACAACCTTGACAATAATTCAATTTTATGTACATGGAAAACCACAAAAAGATTATTTACTAACGAAGAAACATTATCCGGCCAAAAGAGAAGAAGAAAACAAGAAGTACACATCAAAACAGGAATTAATGGGAAACATCTGGTAATGGACAGCAAGCTCCATTTGCATCAGACGGGTCTTTTCCTGCTATAAATAGCCCTCAAATCAGCAGTCCAGGACACACCTCCACAACTGAGAATACCTTCAGTTCTAAGAAATTCTTCTTTCAGTTTTTATAGTTCTTAGTTTTCTACGATTTGCATGGTTTGCACTTTTCACAGCCAGTTGATAGGAGGAGCATGAGATTACAACGAAAAGCTTGAGAAATCTTCCAATCTTGATAGAGACAAATTTCTTTTTACCCTCTCTTTTAATTCTTGCTTGTAAATTCTAGAACATGTTTGATTATTTATTGTTGAATTTTATGGATATCATCATGAGTAATTCATGTGTTTCTATGGGTTCAATTCCTAAATTAGTTTATTCCCCCTCCCAAGTGGCGCATAAACAATAGATTAATAATAATTGCGGGTCTCCCGATACGTTACAACTATTATTAACTGCCAAAAGATCTTTGAATTGAATGACTCCCCACAAACAGTTGTAGGTCTCCCGACTCCTTACACCCGTTTATGTTTGAATTCAACTTTCGTCTTTGTTACCTCATCTCCCGAATTTTGCGCTAACAAATATGACATGCATTGGCCAAATAATCAACAATTAAAAACAAACACTCAAATTCATAAAATAGAACATATAAATCAATTAAGAAAACAATCAATCAAGATTTAACATGAATCCACAGTTTTGATTTTGCCCTAGGATCCGAAAGATTAGCCAAACATTGATAAAAAAACAAATCATAGACAAACTTGAAATCAATATTGTGACATTTTTTAAGTACAGACAAGAGATCTAGATTAAGAAAAAAAACTCCTTCTTGTTAGGATGGATCCTCCTTCCAAGCCTTGAAACTCTTGTTCTTCCGTAGATGTGAAAGGCGTTGTGGTGCTCTTCGTAACCTAGACCTCCTCTCTCGAAGACCTTTGATTTTTGTAATCTGTATATTGTAGTGTATTTTGTGGTTAATGACTTGTATTTTTCGTGCAAGGCCTTGGTCTCTTTATATAGGTGCATGGAGAGATCACTTGTAGAGTTTCGATGGGATTAGAACTCATATTCACCATGCAGACACATCGCACGACCATGTTAATCCACACGGGCGGGTGGTGCGGTCAGTATTTCTCCTGGGGTCTTCGTGAAAGTTGTAGCTCTTTCTCTTAGCTTTCCATAGTCACTTGAATCGCTTCAATATCAATTTTGTAGAGAAAGTTATGGATAAAATACTAAACTGTGCTAGTCTTAAAACTATTGGCGTGTTTGGACGTTTTTAGAGGAAATTCCCTTTTGTTCGACCGTCAAGGCTTCTTTCCTTCACATCTTTGCTTGTACCTTGGCTTTTGACATATCCTTTGAAACATGCTATCACCTTTTGTCCAATTTAGCTCCATTTTCTGCAAAATTCACAAGAGTACGCAGTATCATGCCCAATAGAGGAAAAAAAGTAAAACACATTAAATATACATGCAAATGCATCAATTATATATCAAAATAAGCCCTTAAATACACCTATATTTTATACGTATCAGGTTTCTTTGGATTCAGTTCTTTTGAACTCTCTAGCCATGAGTGCAGCTGTCTTGGGTACAGCTGTCTCTTATTGCTCCTTTCTTCTGAGCTCGAATTCATAAGATTTAAAGTCTGAGAACAGCTCATGGTTGGATGTTCTTGTAAGATCCATTGAATGTCTCAAAGCCATCATTTTCATTTCCCACTCAGCTAGGAGTGACCTGCGAATTTTCATACACATTTCCTTTTGTGTATATTCTTTCCCTAGAGTTGAGAGCTCATTGGTTATCTCTGTGAATTTGGCATCCAGCTGATCCAGACTTTCACCTGCAAGCATTTTAAAATTTTCAAACTTTTGTACAACAACAGTCAATTTATTTTCTTTAATCTGATATGATCCTTCACAAATTAAAGTTGGTTTTTCCCATATTTCTTTAGTCGTTCTATAGGATTTCACTTTGTTGAACAAGGCATTATCGAGGGTTTTATACATAATATATTTGGCAACATTGTCCAAGTTGTATCTCTTTCTATCCTCGTTGGTCCACTCGCATCGTGGATTTTCCACCATTGCAGGTCTAGGTACAGAAGCAACAGTCGTAGCAGCAGCAGTAACACTTGCGCCACGTGCAACAGAAGCTGCAACAGCCTCTCCTTCAAGTGCATCAGCAGCTGCCTCAGGAGCAAGAGCCCTGACAGCTGTATTCACCTTCATTATTTGTAGTGGCCCATCCTCAATGACGAATCACATTTCATCGTGTAAGGCTGAAAGGTGTGCCTGCATGCGTATTTTCCAGTCGTCAAATTCTTCAACAGTAAATATAGGAATGCGAGTTAGATTTGCTTCCATGGTAATAACCTGCTTTAAAAGAAAAGCTTTAAAAACTGTAAGTGTTGTTCTTTTGGAAAATAATGAGATCTAGTTCAGTAACCAGTGCGGAAGGCTCAATGAACCAACCGCTCTGATACCACTTGTAGGTCCCAATGGGTGATAAGTAAAGTCTAGAAGGGGGGGTTGAATAAACTTTGCCAAATTTTCGATTTTAGTCCTTTTAATAAATTTAGAGTATACTCAAGTCAGATGGGTCCTTGGTGGACAGTTGAGTTTACTTACACAGCAGAGTTAGCCACTCAACAGACTCGACTGAGTTGTTGATAGTATAACTCAGCTGATTCAGTTAACACTTTAAAAAATTCAGTTGACTTGGTTTTTAACAGCGAAAGACTTTTATCCTTAGTTTTGAATATGTTTTTCAACACTTGTTTATGCTTGGTTATTATCAGTTGACTTAGCAAATTAACAAGCATCAATAATAATGTGCAGAAAAGTAAGTATGTTGAATGTAAAAGACACAAACAATTTTATAGTGGTACGAGGATGGGGTAATTCCTCTAATCCACTCTTCTCCAACCCCTGGAGGTAATCCACTAAGTAACGTCAACTTTGTAACTAAAGGATGGCAGTCCGAGACAGCCTTGATCACACAGTTGGTTTCTCCTAGGACTCAGCTTCCACTACAAGAAAAACGCTCAAATACATCACTTAAAAGACATATGTTTCACGAATTTCATGATGTCTTATACTATACAAAATCATGTTTTAAGTAAAGCGTGTGTATGAGCGGATATTTTTGCTATTCCACATCGTTTTTAAGAGTGGTGTCTTTGTCCAACCTTTATTGGTTTATAACATCACTATTAACATCATTTATTTGAAATTTGATGTTATATTAATTATTATCAATTTAAAATAAAATTATTTTCATTTTCCCCAAATAAATCTTTTTTTAAGAGAATTTTCCCCCCAAATTAACACTTCCACTACAATCGGAGTCTCTCTCTCTCTCTCTCTCTCTCTCTCTCTCTCTCTCTCTCTCTCTCTCTCTCTCTCTCTCTCTCATGGCCCCTAATCGAAACCCCACCGTGATCGAAGTCTTCTCTCCCACATAGCCCAAATCGGAAATCTTCCCTCACGGTCGAGTTTCCCTCGCGCTCTATCTCTCATGTTCTCTCATGGCTGAGTAAGTTTTGTTGATTATTGTTTTTGTTTTTGAGGCTAATCTTTCCAATCCCAACACCTCTACCCTAGCAATTCGACTTTCTCGACAGACATCTAAAATTTGTACTGTTTACAAATTGAAAATTTTCTATTGTTGTATTTCAATTGATTGCTTAAAGGATAAATTGTTTATGGGATGTTGTCAGCTAGAAATTGCTTTGGTGTTGCAGAAGATGCTAAACTTAATATGTATGACCTTATTGATGCTCATTATCCAATTCAAAATTATTTTGTTGGTGGCGACATGTACTCTTAATTGTAGGCTTAAGATGATCCCTAGAAAAGTTATAGTTCCATTGAAATGCTAACATACCATGGAAAATGATATTGAAACAACTATGCAGTTTAATAGGTAGTTAGACGTTATTCTAAGTCTTAGGAAACACTTCGACTCTTTAGTTTTTATCTTGATAGCAATATGATTTTTTATTATCTTTATGGTCTTTATTTCTGAATTTTAAGTTTCTTTGTGATTCAATACATTTCCAATTGGTTGTGTGTACTATGTATATAGATATAATTAACCTTTTGAGTTTCAATGCTGGCAATTTAATATTTGTTCGCCCTTAAGTATTAAATCGAAATGGAAGTTTTAAACTTATTGTTCAGCTTGGGTACACAAATAATGGGAAGAGTACACTTTTAAATTGATTGACTGGAGTTGAAGTTCATGTTGAGGATAAGCTATATATTTGCAACACTTGATCCCCCTACAAGAAGGATGCAGGTAAGTCTTAGTTTAGTTGATTGGATAATAATCCACTGTTGGTATATTTAGTCATCATATTTAAGGGGAGAATTTCATAGTAGGGTCCAAATTTAAGAAAATCTATCACTATAAGACCCAAAATTTCAACCTTCTCAAATGAAGACACAATTTTAATTTTTTTCTCAAATTGGGCCCTCCCTCAAATTTGGGTTCTCACTTCAAGATTCAAAAATTCAACATTCTCAATTCAAGACCCAATTTTTATTTTTTTCTTAAACCGGGCCCTCTCCCAAATTTTGGGTTCTCACTCTAGGTTTTAGAATTTAACAAAAAGAGAAATATTGGTGTAATCTATCACGTCAGCCACAAATAATATTTTTCTTCCTCTTTTCATTTTTTTAGCTCCTTTTTTTCCTACTTCATACTTATTGTCAATTTTATTTAACGTGCAGATACCGAGATCTGTACATATAAATGCATGAAGCTAACAAGATGAAAAAATAGTAAAATATTTGTCGGTTACTTAAAAAAATAAGATATCCAAATTATGAATGAAAAAGTAGTAAAATATTTCTTCGGTTACTAAAAAAATAAGATAGCCAAATTATGATTGAATTTTAAAGTTCAAACCAAGTATCGATTAGGAAAAAAGTGATGAGCGAAAAAATGAAAGAGAAAGAAAAATATTTTTTGATGGCTGGCGTGATAGATTGCATTAAATTTGTCTTTTTATTAAATTTTAAAACCTGAAGTGAGAATCGAAAATTTTGAGGGAGGGCCCAATTTGAGAAAAAAATAAAAATCGGGTCTTGATTTGAGAAGGTTAAAATTTTGGGTCTTGAAGTGAGAGCCCAAAATTTAAGGGGGACCCAATTTGAGAGAAAAATAAAAATTGGATCTTGATTTGAGAAGGTTGAAATTTTGGGTCTTGAAGTGATATATTTTCTTAAATTTGGACCCTATTATGAAATTCTCCCTTTAAGATAGTGCCAGCATTCATGGTGTACCTTTAGATAATGTTAGTGGAATGACAGTCATTTCATTCTGAGGTTAATTTATGGCTTTTGTGTGCAGGCGTTGAGCGCTCATGACTTAAATAGGTTTCTCGTATCCTTTAATGAGCCTGATTTTATCTTTATTCTTAACTTGAAAAGACGTACATATACATGTAAAAACATATACAGTATGCCTTCACATTTGTTGGATAGTTAAGGTTCTTAACTCTGCTGGTTTTTGTTTATCAGGTGGGGTGCAATTGTTAGCCAAAACTTGCTTTATTGATCTTGGTGAGTATCTTTGTATTATAGAAGGTTATTGGCTTGTTTTCTTGAAAAATACTAGAGTTTATGCCATCCTTATTTTTATATTAATATATTATATGTGAATATGTGAATCAAATTACACATACAAATTAGAGAAAAGTACGAGCTATTGTACAGTGCTTTGTTTCCTTTATTTTGTGTATTAATATATTATTGCTTTGTTTTTCAATTGAGCACTGCAGGTACACAACATATGTGGGTTTGTTTCCTTTGTTATCAAGCGATGGAGATCTGCCATTGGTGAAAATTGTCGAGCTATCGCAGACCATTGACTCGGCGTATTTCACAGTCCAGAACTCAATCCAATTTGGTGGACCATTCGCAACCACTTCATTTTCTACCAATGCTAAATTTGAAGTTCGAAGTCCCAAGCGCTGGAGAACATCCCCTTCTTATGTGTTATGATGGGATTGAATATGCTTCTCATGATAAACCATGTAAACTAATCAACGGCCATGCTTTTTTTAAGCTCAAGATATCTCAGGTATTTATCAAGTTGATTTCTTCTTCACTCTTTGAAGAACATAACTTTGCTGATTCTCCGTCTCTCTATTTGATGGTTTGGGATATTTCGAGAATTGAAAGCACACATGGTGTTTGAAAGTTGTTCTCTTAGAAAATGTTCTCTGTAAAATCCCTTGTTATGTGGTAGATGGTGAGTTTTCTAATTACTATTATTATCAAATGGCTTGTTGAAGATGTATCTACAGATAGAAAATGGTGCTACCTAGTGTTTTGGGTCCTAGGCAAACCGAGCACACGATGGGGTTTGCTGAAAAAGAGATTGATGGGGGTGTGCCCATGTCATTTCTTTGTTTCTGGAATTTCATATTACAGGGATGAATTGCAACCCCCAAAGCCTCCCGATGTATTCCTCTTGAAGTTTTGTTGCCATGACCGAACAGGCCTTCCGCCTTTTGCATGGTAAATTCTATATTGTGCAAAATTGAACTGTCTTGCTGATATTGTCGTTGGTCGCTTTAGTATTTAGAATTACTAATCTTAATATCGATTTCATAGTTCTACTGATTGTATTTTCAAGAGGAAATAGAAAGGAGAATCCTATCATATCATTTGGGATTTTTGAGTTTTGAAGTTTTATTGCTACTGCTTGTTGGAATAATTTTTTGGATCCATGTTGAAATTTGGAGAATTTGTTTGGCAGATGTGATGGAGGTTCTTTGTGAGCTTGAGCTAAAGATAAAGAGATTAAAGGTATCGACAACTCCAGATGGGAAAGTGATGGATCTCTTCTGCATAACTGACACAAGGTTTTGCATTCTTTACAGTCTTGTGGGAAGTAACATGAGTTTTTTCCAGTTGTCTTACTCCATTGCTTATTTTATATATTTAGAGAATCCACATAATGTATTCCTTATTTGCTTGGATATTTGACAATTTAACACCTCCATGGGTGGTACCCTTATTCTGCTATTGTTGGTGCTATATCCTTGTCTTTTCACTCCCTTCAGCCATGCCTTACCTTCAGTTCTCTCAGTAAGTTATTGTTTTCAGTGGTTTTTCATAGTTATTGTTGATCTATGTGTTGTTTGTGCATTTTCTGTGTTCTTATTTTGGACAGTTTTTTCAATTTTTTATTTTTATCTTCGTGATATCTGTGTTTTTAGTTTAGTAAATATAGAAAAAAAAGAGATTTTCATTCTTTTATGGGGAGTGGTATCTTGTGATTATTGGAAACAAGTTAGTCAAAGAAAGGCTTGATCTTGAGGGGGATTATGGGACTCTGCTTTCTTGGATAAGCTTTTTGGTTATTGGGATTTTATTGGCATTGTTAATTTTCTTTAATTAGGTTGCATTTAACTTGGTTTTATTTATGTTGTTCTATTTTTTTTTAAGAGTTGTTGGTTAAGAGTTGTTGCTAGCTGTTGTTGGATTGCTAGGTTGGTGGAGTTGTTGCTGCTTGTTGATGGATTATTTGGTTGGTGGAATGGGAAGTTGGTTGTTTTGCTTGCTAGTTGCTGAAAAGATATAATTGCAGATTGCACACCTGAGACTTAATTGTTATGAGTTATTGCTTGCTAATTTTATGATGTTTTTTGTTGTTCTATTGTTTCTTTTTTGAACTTAAACAATCGATTAATTGATCATGTTTCTTTAGCTACATGATTTGTGTCGTTTACTATTTGTACATGTTGTTTGGAGTTGATGACATTGTAATGACTCTTTTAGAAATGATTTTAGTATGGATATATGGATCAATAGCCTTGTTTCATTTCAAGTGAATTGTTTCCTTAAGTATAGGAAAAGTGTATAAATATTAGAAAATTGATGAACTGTTGTTTCTAGCTTTCATGTTTGATGGTGGATGGTTGTTACTTGCTTTGATGGTGGGATGGTTGTTTCTTGCTTTGATGGTGGGATGGTTGTGTCTTGCCTTTTAAGAAAGATGATTGTTGATGTAAAACTATTTTAATAAAATGGCAGGCAATATTTTTTAACTAAAAACCGACTTTGTTTAGAATATTTGACATCGGTTTTAAACTGACATCTAAAATATATAAAGACACGTTTTTAAATGTGAATGACATCGGTTTATGGCCGTTTTCTAAAAAGTTTAACACATCGGTTTCTAACCAATTTTGTTCCTAACAAAATCGATGTTCAATCCAACATTTTAACATCATTTTTGTTAGAAACAAAATCGGTTAAAAAATGATGTCTTTTTGATATAACAACATCGTTTTCAAATGCTTAAAATAGATGTTGAATATGCATACATTTAACATCGCCGATTACAACATCGGTCGATTTTCACATAGACATCGGCTAAAAATCGATGTCTATGAGTGTTTTGCTTGTAGCGTTCTTCACAAGACGGCTATCCTGCTACTTCAGCTTCTTCAAACTCTTGAATTTGTTCACACAACCCTCCAACGAGTTCAAAAGCCTCTAGTTCGATCAGGAACCTTACTACAACTCCTTCAACCTTAGAGAGTAGACCCCTTGTTCTTGAAACAAATTTTTCCTCTTCAACAAATGAAGTTGTCTTTCCTTCACTGAATGTGTTGGATTGATTTCCTTCGAATTTAGGCTTGATGATATGATTTGAATTCTTGAGAGATATTGCTTTGTTTTACTTGATTTGTCTTGTGTGTATCAGATTGCATAAGTGTCTTCTCTCTTAAAAATCCTCAGCCTTTTATAATGGTAGTTCGAAAATGTATCCATTGAAGAGATAGATGCATTTTCAAACTCCATTTCTAGGTTGATGGCTTGTCTTGTCTTGCGTTTTGATGTGGACTATCTTGTTACTTTAATGCTCGCAACCTTTCCTTATACTCTGCAGGTTTTCAAGTACATCCCAATGGCTCCTTGCCTTTCGAACTCTTTCAAAGAAAAACAACTATAATGTAGGGCGATCGACACATGCCTATTTCAAGCAAACACTTGACTTTGCTTGACAATGGATCTCTTCAGCTTTCTTTGATCCATTTTGTTGCATAACCCATTTGACAGTCAACTCCGATGATTTTGGAATGACTTAGTTGTCGATTAGCTTACAAAGACAACTTTTTGTCACTTGATGATACTTCTCTTCACTTAGCTTCCATACAGCTGTGTCTTCTCTTCAATCTTCAGTCGAGTCCTGCAATCTTTAACTTGGCTGCTTCTAATCAGCTTAAAATTCCTATCTATTGCAAGTTGATTTACAGATGAATTGTGATGTCAACTTCCTAATCTAAGTTTTACATGGTATCATCAAAATTTATTACATAAATTTCCCAACATTCAGCTAGTGGAGACTCCTCACGATTCTTGTCGTGTCCTTCATCTCTTTCTCTCTGACCATCCAGGTCAGGGTCTTCAGTAGTGGGCAGAGCCCAGGGCGGTCTCCCTGCAGCTTCGCCCACAGCTTGATGTCTCAGGGCATTCCGGGGCAGCTTCATCTAATAGAGCCTGAAGGGCTTCCTGGGATAGGCGAATTTCTTCATCGGGCGGAGCCCCCCAGGAGGAGGAGGTGGCACCCCTCGTGCATACGGTGGAGGAGGCGACACTCCTCAGGGGGAGAAGGGTTGGCCCCTTGTCTTCTAGGTGGTTGTTCTTCTTGCTGTTCTCCGGCCCCCCGGCCAGCAGCTTGAGATCCGGCTTCACGTGCTTGAGATCAGGTTTGCATCTTCGTGTGCTTTTGTTGTTCCCACAGACGATGCCAAAATAATGCTTCTTTTTAGGACAGATCATTCCAAGTTACGGTTTTTGATAAAGTTCAAGTTTTCTTCTTCCCAAGGGGGGAAGTCGTCTAAGTTTTCTTCTTTGGGAGTTGAAAATTCTTCAATTGGGCACTTTGCACACACGCAAACATTAGACGGGCCTGGGGTTGTCTGGGAGGCCCCTCCGATTCTCAAGTCAAGACACGGTGATCGAAAGAGAAATTAAGACAAGAACGTATATTGAATAATGCATAAGAGTAATTATGAGAGAATATACTTACAAATAAAGAGGTGAGACCTTTATATACGGATTATGGGTCTCGTGGGTAGTGTAGGAGAAATTGGCATGTGGGTCGGTCTCGGACTCCTTTGGGCGGTTGTTCCATTAATAGCCCATTGGCGATTATTGTTATTCTAATATATAAACTAAATTTTTTATTAATTATTAAATATCATTTTTGACCGCAATAATCAATAATTACAAATATTCTGCAGATTTCTTGTTAGAACAGGAATTTTCCATAAATACAAATAGCATGCCCATTGATTGTTAGAACATAAACATTTGACAAATAAATGTAAAGTGACCAAATTGCCAATATAATGCATAGCACCGATATTAACACTTCTGAGACGAATCTCAAGACTATAATGTGCCCGAGAAACTCTGACCTAGAGAGGACATTCAATAGTTCCATCAATGCTTAAGAAGAACTGTATATTACTAAAAGTGTAATTGAATTTTGTCATCAGGTTTCTTTGATTTTGCATTAATCAAAATTATAATAAGTTGAATAATAATAATAATAACGACAATAATAATAATAATAAGTGTTAGTTACAAAATGTATCCTTAAGGTTTGGACTAATTACAAAAAAACCTAGCCAAATTTTAAAATTACAAAAATGCCATGAAGTTATATATATATATATATTCTAACATTTACTCCTTCATAAGCAAAAAAAAAAAAACTCAAAATCTCCTTCTCAATTTATAAAAATATTATAGTCTACCTTTTACTTTTAACACTAAATTAAAACTCGGGGGCACTTTTTGGTAATTTTAAAAGTTAATTGTTTTTTTTTGTAATTAGATCAAACCTCAATGATACTTTTAGTAATTATCCACAATAATAATAATAATGGTGACTTTTGGTCATTAGTTCAATTCCCGGTGGTGCGGTTTATTTAGCTTGATCGGCCTTGCATGGCTATTGCGTCAAGCTCGAGAAGGTAGGGATATCATCATCATCATCCTCACGTAAGAATTGACTAAACAATAATAGGTTACTAGAATAATGACGATTTGAACAAAAAATATTAGGGAGTGATTATTTGACCTTTATACTCTTTTCACTTTTAGAAAGAATAGTATGAGAAAATAATTTTGAAAAATGCGAATGAATTTTGATAGTGTGATTGGATATAAGATGGAAATGTGATGATGATAGTTGATGTAATAAGCTTTTTTAGTATAATAATGATTAGATGTGATTGGTAATCAGGAGCGGACCCAGGACTTGTTATAGGGGGGGCCAATAGAAAAACAAATGAATAATCACACACACACATATATACAAGATAATAAAGTTGAAATATATTATATTTGATTCAAAAAAAATTGGCATTTATTAGTAAATATTTAAAAATATACCATTAAATCCTTAATCTGTTAAAACATAAAACGTGTCTCTCTTGTATATTACAAAAATCATCTACAATTGAATCTACACTATAAAATTCATCTTCCATTTTCATTTATTTCTTTTGCTTTATAAAAAATATATTTTTAAGATAATAATAAGAAAATATAAGCCCCACAAGATGTTAACTTACTAAAATTCTTGGATCATGTAGCCTATAATAGATTTTATCTAACAATATTGTGGGAGCCAAGGGACTGAAGTATATATACATATATGCATATATAGATAGTAAATAAAATAAAAAAGTTGGGGAGGGGGGGGGCCTGAGCAACAACATAGTTCCGTCCCTGTTGGTAATTTGAAAAACAAAAGAGCGCGACTAGTGTATTTATTATATGATTGTATAATAATGATAACTGATAAAGTATTTTTTTTTAAATAATAAATAGATGTGATTGATGATATGAATAGTAAGAATAAGTGAATGGTGCATTTCTTGAAATTTATTATAAGCATCTCACATTTATTCAAAAAAATTCCAAGAAGTGGAATGGAAAAAAATTCTGCTCAGAGGCAAGCACTCCCTTAAACTCTTCCCACAGTAGTTGAGAACAAATTAAATGAATTGTTTATGTATAACGTAGAGATGTTTAAATTGGGACATAGTTGTTACATTCTTTTTTTTTTTTTTTTTAGGACAATTGGGGGAACATTGTGAGGAGACACGCGCGTTCGTATGAGATCGAACCCGGGTCATTCGCCCTTTCAACACACGTCTCAACCACTACAAAACTTGAGTAGATCCAGGTTGTTACATTCTTGTTAATTATAATGGTATAATAATTTTAGAAATGTAGGTGCCCTCCAACAAACACATGAAAAATTAAAGGAAATAAATCATTTTCCAGGAGATTTTCCCAAAATTAAAAAACTAAATAATAATAATGTCTCGTTCTTTCTTCCAATTTCAGTAGAAACTAACGAAGCCTAAAGGTATGAAGAATGAAGGTTAATAACTCCTGAAATAAAGGCGGAGGTTAATGGACAGTAATTGAAGGCGATTATGGGCGGTCCCGAGTGGATCGTGCGCCATTCACTCCTTTTTCCCTTACTTGTAATACACCTTCTCCAACAAACTTGTGTTCAAATATTCAACCAAAAACATTAATCTATTCCATTGCTTCATTTGCTTGTGTGTGTGTGTGTGTGTGTTGTGGGGATCTTGTAGAAGAAAAAGGAAAAAACACAATGTCGTGGCAAACTTACGTAGATGATCATTTGATGTGTGACATTGATGGGCAGCCCGGCCTCCGTCTCTCCGCCGCTGCCATCCTCGGTCACGACGGTGTTGTCTGGGCTCAGAGCTCCACCTTTCCTCAGGTTAATCATCCTTTCATTTGTATGTACGCAATTCGAATTCCAATTCCTGTGTGGCAATGTATCTCTTGCACGATTTATTCAATTGCGTTTGGGTACCACATATATTTGATGGATACCAAAATCTATGAGATTAATGGACATTGTGTTGTTCTATAGATTAATGGTCGATTTAATTTTCCATAGAACTAGGTGTAGTTTCTGGCTGAGTGTGTGGGTGCATTTTTTCTATTTGATGTATTGATCTGTAGCTATCTAATGTATTGATTGTTTTCTTTAATGAATGATAGGGGATTGTGATTGTTTGTCTCGTTATTGCTATGTATACACGATCCCATAATGGATCTGTGTATGCAACTCTTGGTTCAGCAAGCTCTGTCTCAGTCTCTCTTATGCAATAGTCTTTACATATCTGCACCAAGAAAATCATTTGAGATCATTTAACATACTTACTATTGTTGGTGATTGAATCTATGATTCTGGAGATACATCCTTTTTGTTTTTGTAATTGCAGTTCAATGCAGCGGAGATCAATGGGATACTGACTGATTTCAACGAACCAGGTCATCTGGCCCCGACTGGTTTGTTCCTTGGAGGAACAAAGTACATGGTGATTCAAGGAGAGCCTGGAGCTGTCATTCGCGGAAAGAAGGTATTTCATTTTTAAAATATGCCACATATTACGTTGTTGTACACGCCACATGATCAACCTATTTGCCTGACTGACAATTTTAACATTGCATCTGCCAGATGCTCATATATTTTCCATGATCTGGCTGTGATTTTTTACATTTATCTATGAAATTTCCTCATAGAATATCTACCAGTTACTTAACAGTGTTATTCGCCTGTTAATTGATTTGGTTTGTACACTGATCTGAGTTGGAAAGGTAAAGATGTTAATCACATCAGCTTGCTTGTATCTTAATTTTTCTTTCCCTCAAAGTTACAATCTTAATGCTATCTTTTCAATGTTTTTAAATCTAATGTCATTTTTTCATCAGGATTTAGTCTTTGCACCTTAATAGACTACCAACTAATTTTTGTCAAAATGAATTGTTGAATTTTCTACAAGTACTTGACTTTGAATATTTGGCATCCTTTATGCCGTTAGCAGAATATTTCACAAAGTGGAGAAATTGTTATACAATCTTAAGCATGAATGCTAGAAACTCCTGGGTAATCCCATATGATTAACTGTTCAAATTATTGGTCATCATTCATCAAACATGTGATGTTGCTGATCCGGTGAAAACGTATTAACTGTTAGTTAAATTGATTATCACTGAGAGGCAATTGGGCTCTGTTTTGCATGATATGAAATTGTTTTTTCTTCGATTTTTCCATTTGTTACTACATGCTGTTATGATCTTGATGAATTTTTGTTTTAAGTCTCTGAAATTTTTATTAAACAGCCCCTTATGTGTTCCATGTGGTTAAATGCAACTTGCACTAATTCGACAGGGTTCTGGAGGAGTAACTATTAAGAAGACGGGTCAAGCACTAGTATTTGGCCTCTATGAGGAGCCTGTGACGCCTGGACAATGCAACATGATTGTTGAGAGGTTGGCAGATTATCTCATTGATCAGGGCATGTAGGCTAAAATAATTATGATTTTACTTCTTTGTTTTGGATAATCACTAGATTTTATTTTCATATTTCTGAGCCTGTATGTTCCGACTGAAGGTGTTAATTAGTTTTGAGAGGATAATAAGTGAGCACTTTTTGTTCGTTATTTGAAATACAGTTAGTGGTTTTGAGGAAGGCCTGAAAACGCTGTAGCACTTATGTTATGTATACCATTGTTTAAAGGCCATAAATGTATGAATTTCTATCTAATTTGTGTGCATTGGTTCCTTAGTCATTGAAGTTCTCTGAATTCTTCCATATTCTGTTGGGCAAATGGTGTAGTTTCTTTAGTTCATCCAAGAAACACACATAATTTGAATTCTGATCAGCTTTTTTTAAATAGAGGAAAGAAAATTGCCCTCCGAACTATTCGAGTTTTTCGGCTTTGCCACCTAAATTTTGTTTTTGAGACACTTTACCTCCCCGAAGTTCACGAGTTTTGCAAAAAGCCTCCCGGGACTCGCGCCGACGGAAAATTCCTCATGTGCCATGCACGTGGGGCAAAATTGTCATTTGACTCAAATTATACTAATGTTATTGCACTTTACCATCTAAACATTGTGCGATTGTCACTTTATCTTATAAACTTTGAGTGATTTACACTTTGTCACCTCAGTTAAAAAAGATCAAAAATTTATATGTATATACATTTATTTTATATATATTGTTAAATTTCTTGATCAAAAATAATTAATTTAACTAATATTCGCTTCTCTAAAATATATTTCAATACAACTATTTTATTATTTAATTTGCTATTTTTACACATCAAAATTAGGAAAAGAACTATTTTTATGAATTTTGAAGCAAAAATATTATAATTATACACCAATGTCAATTTTATAATAATAAAATTCATTTTAAAAATTAATTTTATAAATTCAAGTAAATTTAAAAAGCATAAAAATATTGCAACTTTAATGAATTACATTATTTATATCTTAAAATATTATATATAATTTTTAACATATGGTTCAAACTTATTACTACCTAATTTATTTTATTTTATTTTTGCTTAAGTTTAGACCAATTTATTTATTAAAATTCATCCTAATATATTAGAATTTATATTTGCCTATATGTTATTTTATTTGTCTCAAAATGGATAAATAATTTTGTATATTTATTATTTCTAATTTGATAAAATATGTTAACATTAAGCTCATACTTTTTTAGTTTATAAACTAATAAAGTAAGTCAAGGAAGTAAACTATAATTCTACAATTCTACAGTAAAGTAAGAAAGAAACGCTAATAAAATAATCTTATTAATAATATTTTATTGAAGTGGATACTATTTAATTTTTTTTATCAAGAAACTAAAAATAAAAATAAATACATATATATATACATATAATTTTTTAATTTTTTAAACGACATGGCAATGTGTAAATCGCTCAAAGTTTATATGGTAAATTGACAATCGCACAAAGTTTAGAAGGAAAAGTGCAATAAATTTAATATAATTTTGGTCAAATGACAATTTTTTCCCCACGTTCATGGTACATGATAAGATTCCGGTGGAATATTCCATCGATGGCGAGTCCCAGGAGGCAATATGCAAAACTTGTAAACTTCAGAAGGTAAAGTGTCCCAGAAAAAGTTTAGGTGGCAAAGTCGTAAAAACCACATAGTTTGGATGGCAAATTTATTTTTCCTCTTTTATATATTGCGGATGTTATATTATCTATTTTTCCAATGACAATGCAATGAGTGATGACGTATAGGTGTGGCAATATAATAAGGATAAGTAGTTTTTGTTGAAAAGATCTCTTGTAGGAGAACGTCTTACGGATCCTAATCCGTAAGACAGATCCTACAATCTGGATCCAGGTACCGATCATAAAACAAGAACTCGCGTGGCTGCCAGCTGTGAGATCTTTTGAGCAGATCTCTCTTTCTCTCTCATCTTATCTCGTGGTCCCTTCCAATAGATATCTTTATCTCTCTTATTTATTCCGAGATCTTCTCCAACAAAGCCACAAATCTCGTCGGGGATACTTTTCAACAATAAATATGATACTTTTAGGATGTTTGTGATACTTTTACATTTTAAATATTATAAACATCAAAAGTGATATTTTTTCACCAAATAGTGACACTTTTTAGCATTAGATATAATACTTTTAAAATGAACATTAATACTTTCATATTTTACATATTACCATGAGCTTGTAGCTCAAGTGGTATCGCTCTATAAGAGTATTGACCGGGGTTCGAGTCTAGTATCTTTCAGTTTCTTTGAAATTTATCTCCTCCTCCAACTAGTACTCCCAACTTAAAAATATTTTACATATTCAAAAAAATGCACAATACTCGATATAAAAAAGTGATACTTTTTACATTATTGCCAATACTTTTCAAAGTATTAAAAGTGATAATTTTAATCCAAATGAATACTACGTTTGAATGATTTGATATCAATACAAGAACTTCAACACACATACAAATGATATAGAAATAATTTAAAGGGAAGCTTTAGAAAGAGCAAGAAGAATATTATTGATGTGTTTGACTGTTCTCAAGCCAAGGAGTTTGGTTCCAAGACTCCCAATGCTTGATTATTTTAATGATAATTTTTTGATGCTTTGAAGTTGTAAAATTATACTTTTTACGTAATTAGTGATAATTTTCAACATTAAATATGTTACTTTTAAGATGCATAATGATAGTTTCACATTTTACATATTCCAAGTACAATATATAAATTAGGTCACTTTTTAGACAAATAATGATATTTTTCATCCTTAAACATGATACTTATAAGATGCACAATGATACATATTTCATATTGAACATGCACCATACTCAGACATAAGAAAGTGATACTTTTTACGTATGTAATTACTGATATTTCTCAATATTAAAAATGATACTTTTAATCCAAATGAATACTACGTCCAAATGACTTTTTATTAATACAGAAACTTCAATATACATACAAATGATAAAAAAAGTATAAAATGGCAATACTTTATCAACAAAAAAAAATCACTTCACAAAGCAACATTCATTTTGTAATATGATATTTTTTGCGTAATTTTTTATACTTCTCAGCATTAAAATGATATTTTTAGTCCAAATTAATACTTTGGGTGTGTAATTGGTAATATCAGAACTCTAATGTTAAACTGCAATTTCAATTGGCTTTGTATCAATACATGAACTTCAATAATATATAAATGATAAAGAATCTCAAATGACAATAATTTATTGATGTGTGTAAAATATACGTGCATTTTGGGGGCTTAAAATGATATATATTTGATGCATTTGCACGCATATTTAGTGTATTTTTACTTGGTTTCCTTAGAAGGGCATGATACTGCGTATTCATGTAACTTTTTACAAGAAACGGAAAAAATCTCGGTTGGAATGCCCAGATAGATTTGACGAATGTGAAGAAAAGATAAAAACAACGAAGAAAATGGACAAAAATACTTCACACAGCCGAACCGTGTGGTGTCACACGGCCGTGTGAAAATGCGATGTGAAAGTGACACAATCGTGTGAAGAAGGGAAAGAAACAGGGGACGGAACCAAGCCGCACGGCCAGACCGTGTAGGCCCACACGGGCGTGTGGGAAAGGGCAGCACAACACACCACATGGCCGTGTGGTGTCACACGGCCAGGCCATGTGGGACTCTGCAGACGTATTTTTTTGGAGTTCTTTTCCAGTTCCAACTCTACAAGTGATCTCTCCATGCATCTATAAAAAGGACCCAAGGCTTGCACGAAAATTCATCCATCCATACCACATACAACACATCAAATTACGCAGGAATACAAGATTCAAAGTCTTCTAAGAGAGGAGGGCTAGGTCACGCAGAACACCACAAGGCCTTTCGCATCTACGTGTTGTGTTCGCTATACCACACGGGGTTCGCACAGCAAAAATTTAAAATTTTTAATCTAATTAAAACAAGTGCATTCATCACAATAAATACAAACCCCGTAGGTTCACGTAGCGATTGTAATGATCGATATTTTCGTTATTATGCAAGAAAATAAATTTTGATTCGTAAGTGATAAAAGGAAATTGCCCTCGTAGAGTCTTCTCCTTTTAGCGAAGATTGAGAGGAAATCAATTCCTGGATATGTGGCAATCACCAAAACTCCAAATGCTCGCCAATAGGGATTCAAACGTCTCCCCTCCAATCAAGTCCACCTTTTGATTGTAGACACCGAAATAAATCTTTCGCTAGTAAAATTTATTCCGTTCTTCAAAATGATAATTAGAATATAACTCTTAATGTCATAATCAACTAGTGATAGGAGATTAATTGTCGGCAAAGACCCCCCCTTTTTCTCCCTAAGCAACCAATTACCCTATTTCTAATGGATGTCGTTTTAGGGGTTAGGAAGCCTAACCTTTGTTCTATCTGCTTGATTGAGCGATAATCACACCCATCGAATTTTATCATCTTCATAGCGTTAGACGGTCGGATCAACCAATTTAGGCCCATGACCTCCTCATACCCACCAAGTTAATATTAAAATATTCGCAATAGGGGTAATCATCCCCAATGCAAATTCCACCCCTCTCAGATTTTCTTATCCTACCAAATTAGGGCTATCATATCCTACCAAATTACACCATATGATGAATAATTCATCTACCCTCAACGCCCCTTTACTCTCCTCCCTCGCAAACATTGTTTCGGCTAAGACATTGGACATAGCGGAATATTAGGTTCAAATACTAGACGGTTTTGAGGTACCCGACGTGATTCGTTTCCCGATTATTTTTCTCCAAAACTTATATTTATCAAACTCCACGTGCTCCTCAACCCCATAATCCGTAGTTTTCTAAATTTCATTCAAATCATCGATACTTAATTCCCTTGGCTCATTCCCTAATCAAAACTAATTTTGAACAAGCTTCTTTTACAAACCACCAATTCAAAGCTACTCAAACATTCAAGTGTGATAACCGAATAAATGGCCCAATGCCCATTCAAAAATTCATGCCAATCAATTATACCACATAGCTCTAATATCTTCCAATAAACCTAAATTAGTAAGAGTAGGTTCATCGGGATACCTTGTGTAAAACCATGGGACGGAAGTAGAGTATCGTCCATCCAGCCCGTGTGTGTTGTTTAGCAAGATGACATTCGAAGTTTCGGGATCCTCGAGGTCGAATGATGGTTGAGGCTCGGGTTTGGGCTCGAGTCGGCTCCTTCTTCTTCTTGTATTTCTCCTTGTTCCTCTTTCATCTCAGAAGCCATGAATTTTAAGATTATGAGGTGAAAAATCTGAAATTTGGGGTTTTGGAGTACCCCCAAACTTGATGTAAAATTTGGAGAATTTGAAATTTGAAGTCTTTTGGTGGTGAGTTTCTTAAGAGGATGAAGAATTTGTGATTTTGGGTTGAGATTTATGTTGAATTTGGAGAGATTTGGAGAGGAGTTTGAGAGTTTTGGGAGAGAATTTTCGTATGTTAGGGTTTGTGTAGGAGAAAGTGGGGAAACAATGAGTTTTGGGGTAAAAATAGGGGGCATATTGGGGTCGGCCCATTTTCCATCATCCGTGGCCACATGGGCTGTTGTGTGGCCACAGGCGTGTGCTGCTGCTGCGCCTGTCTTGCCCGTCCGGTGATTCCTCAAGTGCGTGTAGTTTATAGAATAATGGCAAGCAAGGTCGTATTCCTCGAGGGATTGATATGTGAAACACTTAGGCTATAATAACATCACATTTCAATTTTATTGAAGCGGTCGAATATCGATTTTATTAAAATCAAAAATTAAAAAGAAAATTAAATAAATTTGCGAACCCCACAAGTATTTTCAACAACTACGGGAGCAATCTTAAGCACATAATCTCAACATGTTTCTTCAATATTAAATCGATTAAAGTTTCAAAACCAATTCATGCAATTCTATGGGTTCAATTCTATGATAGTTTATTCGGCCTCCCAGGTGATTAACAAAACAGTAGATTAATAACAATTGTAGATCTCCCGATACGTTACAACTATTATTAACTCCCAAAAAGATTTATGAATTGAATGATTCCCTACAAATAGTTGTAGGTCTCTCCCGATCGGTTACACCCATTTATATACGAATTCGATTTCCGTCTTTGTTAGAACTCATCTCCGAATCTCGCACTAACAAATATGACATGCAAATTATTCGGCCAAATAATAAGCAATTAAGAATAAGCACTCGAATTCATAAAATAGAAAAAATGAATCAATTAAGATAATAATTAATCAAAATTTAACATGGATCCACAGTTTTGATTATGCCCTAAGATCCGAGAGAATAGCCAAACATTGATAACAAACTTATAGACAAATTCGAAATCAACGTTATGACATCGTTTAAGCACAGACAAAGAGATCTAGACATAGAAAGAAAATCCTTCTTGTCGGGATGGATTCTCTCCTAAGCATTGAAGCTCTTGTCCTCCGTAGTGTTAGAGTAGGGTGCCTGCACTCCAATTAGAATTGGATTTATCCTACTTGTAAAAATAATTTTATTGAGAATTATATTAATACAAGGCGTTTTTCTTTATCTTATGTTTTGCATTTATTATTTAACTTTGCTCATAGATAAAGTCCTTAGATCATTTTAAGTTATGGGGGTATGGTTGCGCATTTGATGGCGATCATGGAATATGCCTCTAAGGCTTTAATCTTAAACTAGTTCCAAGTCAATGGATTTTTCAAGATAGGACATTGATAACCCGTAAGACTTGTGTATATGATGCATGCTCGTGAGGCGAGAATGTTACATTCCATTAACATTAGCGTTGAGACGCAAATACATATATGCGGGTGCTTGTTGGCGAACAAGTTCGAACATGACCAATGGAAATTCTTATATGGAAACTTTGTTTGTCGAATAATAATTTTCATATTTCAATAGTTTCCATATAAGAATTTTTCATATTCCATTAACTTTGTTTGTCGAATAAGAATTCTTATATGGAAACTATTGAAATATGAAAATTCTTATTCGACAAACAAAGTTTCCATATAAGAATTTCCATGGGTCATGTTCATGAACTTGTTAACCAACAAGCACCCGCAGATATATGCATTTGCATCTCAACGCTAATGTTAATGGAATGTAACATTCTCGTCTCACGAGCATGCATCATATACACAAGTCTTACGGGTTATCAATGTCCTATCTTGAAAAATCCATTGACTTAGAACTAGTTTAAGATTAAAGCCTTAGAGGCATATTCCATGATCGCCATCAAATGCGCAACCATACCCCACAACTTAAAATGATCTAAGGAATTTATCTATGAGCAGATTAAATAATAAATGCAAAACATAAGATAAAGAAAAACGCCTTTGTATTAATATAATTCCCAATAAAATTATTTTTACAAGTAGGATAAATCAATTCTAATTGGAGTGCAGTGGCACCCTACTCTAACACTACGGGAGGACAAGAGCTTCGAATGCTTAGGAAGGAGAATCCATCCCGACAAGAAGGATTTTCTTTCTATGTCTAGATCTCTTGTCTCGTGCTTAAACGATGTCATAACTTTGATTTCGAATTTGTCTATAAGTTTGTTATCAATGTTTGGCTAATCTCTCGGATCTTAGGGCATAATCAAAACTCGTGGATCCATGTTAAATTTTGATTAATTATTTTCTTAATTGATTCATTTTTTCTATTTTATGAATTCGAGTGCTTATTCTTAATTGCTTATTATTTGGCCGAATAATTTGCATGTCATATTTGTTAGTGCGAGATTCGGAGATGAGTTCTAACAAAGACTAAATCGAATTCGATATAAATGGGTGTAACCAACCAGAGAGACCTACAAATTTTTAGTAGGGAATCATTCAATTCATAAATCTTTTGGGAGTTAATAATAGTTGTAACGTATCGGGAGATCTACAATTGTTATTAATCTACTGTTTGTTAATCACCTGGGAGCCCGAATAAACTATCATAGGAATTGAACCCATAGAATTGCATGAATGGTTTTGAAACTTTAATCGATTTAATATTGAAGAAACATGTTGAGATTATGTGCTTAAGATTGCTCCCGTAGTTGTTGAAAATACTTGTGGGGTTCGCAAATTTATTTAATTTTCTTTTTAATTTTTGATTTTAATAAAATTGGATATTTGATCGCTTCAATAAAATTGGAATGTGATGTTATTATAGCCTAAGTGTTTCACATATCAATCCCCGAGGAATACGACCTTGCTTGACATTATTCTATAAACTACATCGCACCTTAAGGAATCATCGGACGAGGTCGAAGACAGGCTGGCCGGGCGACACGCCTGTGGCCACGGCCACCCATGTGGCCCGCCGGGACAGAAAATGGGCCGACCTCAATATGCCCCTATTTTTACCCCAAAACTCATTGTTTCCCACTTTCTCCTACACAAACCCTAACATACGAAAATTCTCTCCCAAAACTCTCAAACTCCTCTCCAAATCTCTCCAAATTCAACATAAATCTCAACCCAAAATCACAAATTCTTCATCCTCTTAAGAAACCCACCACCAAAAGACTTCAAATTTCAAATTCTCCAAATTTTACATCAAGTTTGGGGGGTACTCCAAAACCCCAAATTTCAGATTTTTCACCTCAAAATCTTAAAATTCATGACTTCTAGAGATGAAAGAGGAACACGGAGAAATACAAGAAGAAGAAGGAGCCGACCGAGCCCAAACCCGAGCCTCAACCAATATTTGACCTCGAGGATCCCGAACTCAATGTCATCTTGCCAAACAACACACACCGGGCTAGATGGACGATACTCTACTTCCGTCCATGGTTTTACACAAGGTATCCCGATGAACCTACTCTTACTAATTTAGGTTTATTGGAAGATATTAGAGCTATGTGGTATAATTGATTGGCATGAATTTTTGAATGGGCATTGGGCCATTTATTCGGTTATCACACTTGAATGTTTGAGTAGCTTTGAATTGGTGGTTTGTAAAAGAAACTTGTTCGAATTAGTTTTGATTAGGAATGAGCCAAGGGAATTAAGTATCGGTGATTTGAATGAAATTTACAAAACTACGGATTATGGCGTTGAGGAGCACGATGAGTTTGATAAATATAGGTTTTGGAGAAAAATAACGGGAAACGAATCTACACGCCGGTACCTCAAAACCGTCTAGTATTTGAACCCCAATATTCCGCTATATCCGGGGTCTTAGTGAAACAATTTTGCGAGTAGGGAGGAGAGTAAAGGGCGTTGAGGGTAGGTGAATTATTCATCATATGGTGTAATTTGGTAGGATATGATAGCCCGGTAATTTGGTAGGATAAGAAAATCGAGAGAGGGTGGAATTTGCATTTGGGGATGATTACCCTATTGCGGGATATTTTAATATTAACTTGGGTGGGTATGAGGAGGACGCGGGGCCTAAATTGGTTGATCCGACTGCTCTAATCTGCTATGAAGATGATAAAATTCGATGGTTGTGATTCTTGGCTCAATCAAGCAGATAGAACAAAGGTTAGGCTTCCTAACCCCAAACGACATCCATTAGAAATAGGGGTAATTGGTTGCTTAGGGAGAAAAAGGGGGGCCGCTCAAGAAGAGCAAGATGAGTCAATGTAGGTCCCAAGGGGTGTAAGTGTAAGGTTTAGAAGGGGGTTGAATAAACCTTACCAAATTTTCGATTTAGTCCTTTTAAATATACAGAGTTGATACTACACAGTGTGTCCTTGATGGGGATCAATTTAGCCACTCAAGAGAGTTAATCTCTCAATGAGACTCAACCGAGTTTGTTGATGGAATAACTCATTTGTTGGTTCTAAATTAACTCATTTGTGGTTTTGTTTTATTGGAAGACTTAACACCCTTAAGTTTGATTAAGCAAGAGTTTAGTGCTTGGTTTAGTACTTATAAATTATCAAGTGGATAGCAAATTTATCAACGAGATATAAGCGAGTTAAAAATGCACGGGAATTAAAGTCTTTGAAATGTAAATGACACAATAAAATTTTATAGAGGTTCGAAGATGGGGTAATTCTTCTACTCCTCTCTTCTCCAACTCCGGAGGAATCCACTAGGTAATGATCAAGTATACAAAGTGGTAAGCAGTCCCGGATACAAGTCTTGATCACAACGGTGACTTGATCCTTTGGGACTCGATCACGGAGACGCCTTGATCACTCGGTGGCTTCTCGTGCGACTCGGCTTCTTCACAGGTAATTTTGCGCTTGCTACTACACTCACTTGCTCAAGCTCTTTGGATTTGATCACGAAGCCCTCCAAAAGCTTAAGACTTGGTTCGACCTTGAACCTTCCTACAATCCTTCGTGGAATGTAGACCCCTTGATTTTTCGGTATTTTCCTCTTCAACCGATTGAAGTTATATTTCCTTCACGGTGAGTGTTGGATTGATGTTCTTCGTAGTGTAGGCTTGAGGATTGAGAATATTTCAGATTTTCTAATAATTGCTTGAACGTTTTTTGGTTCAGTCTATCTCTTGTGTCACTTGTGTCTCTCGTGTCTTATTCTCAAATAAACTCCTCGGCCTTTTATAGTGATCTTTCAAAAATTTGCCCGTTGAAGAGATAGGCTTATTTTTGAAAGTCACTTGCGATCGTTGGCTTGTCTTGTTGCGATCCTTGGAATTGCCATTTCCTCATATGAGTTGTTCTTTCACCTTTTCGAGTTCGACACGGTGTAGTGCTTCCCATTGGTTCATTCCTTTTGCACGCTTCTCGGGACCGAGCACTCAGAAAGGTGGTATGGAGATATTACTTGTTTAAGTAATTCTCTTGATTTACGTACGGCAACGGATCTTTTCTGATTATCTCGACTTGTTGCATTTCTTTGCTTTCCCAGGTGACTTAGAGTCGACTTCCAATCATGGATGACTCTTCCGTCACTTCATCTTGAGACTTGGCTTTTCTCGAGTTGACTTGGTGATACTCCACTCATTTGCATCTGTTTGCTTCTTGATAGAGTTCCGTCTACTCTTCTTTGCCATACTGTTGTCTCGCGTGAGTCCTCCTTCTAGTCTTGATTGTCTTCTTGCATGTTAGGGCGTAGGCGACTTAACTCGGCTTGGCGGCTCTATTTATTACAATGCATTTTACAACAAAAATTGGGGTGCCAACTTTCTATTCTAAGTTTTACATGGCATTCATAAAAATCTAAACAATAAATTTTCCTAACAATTTCCCCCTTTTTGATGATGCCAAAACTTAAACCATTCAAAAATGCAAATAGCAAAGATACATACGAGATAGTGTATTGACATAGAATGTATGCGTTGAGAATCAATCCTTTTATTGATTATAACATTCTTGTTCTTCTACACTTTGTTTACAAGGTGTATCAGAGCACATATTTGTCTACAAAAAAAAATAAAGAATTTATAGCTTTATTACGAAGACTTACATTGTATGTATTTATATAATAAAATACACGAAGGGTTGAATGACAACACTTCATCTCCTTTGTCTCCTTCTTTCATCTTGTTCACATCTTCTTTCTCTTCGTCTCTTTTTCTCATCGTCATTTGCCTTCTTTTTCTTTTCATATGCCTTCCTGGCGACTTCATCTCTTCTTATTCTTTCTGTCTTTCCTCCCATAGTGAGTTTGTCTCTTGTTTTCTTCTTCTATTCTTTTTGCATACTCGGCGTTGCTTTTAGCCACTTGCAAATTTGCTACTTGGTCAAGCCAGCCAAGTAGATCCCTCCTTTCTTTCACGGATCTACGTATTCAATATTTTTGGGCGAGGCCTAGGTCGAAACCTCTTCCTCCACCACTACTTTTTCCTCTACCTACGGGCGTGTATTGTCTTGGGGTCTTCTTCTTTCGGTGAGTGACCGGTGGAGTGACCCGAGAGTGGACCGTAGTGAGTCTTTGCTGTCGCCTTCTTCACATAACGTGAGACCCTTTTCCCAGTACAAGTCCCAAGCTTGAGCCATAGACATTTTTGCAAAGTATCCTTCGGATGCGGCGTTTTAAATTCATCAACTGATCGTGGCTCGTCCGACATCCGAAATGGCATAAGTGTCTCTGTCTCTTTGGAATGCCTCCATGTTCTTTCAAGATGTTCATAACCCGGGCATCCATTCTTCCTTCCACTTCCTTCATCCCTCGCTTCAATTGTTTTTCTCTTTTCGACCATAGATATAGCAGAGTGTTGGAGTGGCGAGTCCTGAGGAGTTTCTTTGATAATGTCACCGTGACAAGACCTTGTTGGGGGTTTGTGCAATCATCAAGGTCACATCGTCGATCCTTCCCCCTCAACAAGCTTTCCTTTCTTTTGTTTCAACACTTCCTCGGTGACTTTCCCTTCGCATGCTTCGCTTCCTTCCTTCTAGCCTTTAGGTATTCCTCTTCCCCCTTTTTGGCATCATCAAAGGAGAGGGGAACGCCTGGAAACAGACTTGCAAGCGGGAAGTCGAGCTGCGATAGTTGAGTTTTGTCTCGAGTCTGCTGCAGAGTATGCAACACGAAATTCGGATCGAGTAGCGTTGGACTCTGCTGAAATCAACTTCATCTCAGCCATGAGAAGGCTGAATTTTGTATTCATGGTCTCTTCCAAACGCTGTAGATCACTCTTGTTTTGCTCACGCAGCGACTTTATCTCGGCAATGTGAGCTTCATGCATGTGCTCAATATGTTCTCTCGCCTTCGTTTTTGCATCGGCATTTTCGGCTCTCCATACCAGTAGCTTGTTGAACAATGTCTGAAGTATCTAACTTGTTCCACACGCATTGTTTCTTCTTTGTTGCCACCATTCCACGATCCGGTTTGTTATGCCTCTTAAATCGGCAGTGAGATTGGCATCTCTGTTGTCGATCGCATGTCCATAGAGGCACGATGCCTCTCCATCCGTTCAATATCGGCGAATAATGCCTTGAACACTTGGCGGACTTGATTGATTCTTCCGTTGCGGTGATGGCCATGCGGCGTCAAAATCATAATCGGTGGAACAATGGTGCACGATGGAAAAGCAGGACCTGGTCGTGGTAGCGTCGCGTTCGTTCTCGACTCTTCATGGAGATCGGGTACCTCGGGAAAAAGGAAAAGATTCTATAAAGGATTCATCACCGCCAATCGGGATTTGTTCGATGATGAGCGGTGCGCGTGAAGTTCTTTTTGGAGTCGAACTGCTGCTGCGACTTGGGGAGCTGCGCAGTGGACTCTGTCTCGGTGGGTCTTTTGTGAAGTGGACCCGACTTTGCGAGCCTCGGATGTCTCAACGGCCGTTGGTCTCGGTGATTTTTCCAATTGAGTAGGCGGTCCTCGGCCTTATCGGAAGCATCATCGGACGATGATGAGATTTCCATTGGTGGCTCATCATCAAAATTAAATGTTTGACGAGTAGTCTTGGGATCGAGACTTGCTCATGCTTGGAACATCCATGGTGAGTCTTTTGGATCGTCACGGGGGATGACTCGACTTCTTCTTCGCCCGATCCCGAGAAAGGTTACATCGGGATTATCTGGGGATCATGAAGTGCGCTTATCTCCTTCTCGGATGGGTCGATGATAGTAGGAGGGATGTTCTCTACTTGACTTCTTTACCAGGAAGTCTCAACCTCCGTGGGCCTTCATTACCTCCCGCAGTCTCAATCGGCGAGGCCTTGGACCTCCCTTTCGCAGTGCCATTTTGTCTTAGGGTCTTCGTGGTGGCATCCATTGGAGTCTCAACCCCATGGATTGCACTTTCATCGCCCAGTGTTAACTCCCGGTACATTCCTTCGTGCCTCATTTGCATCAGCGGCGTCATTAGCCCAGAGCGGTTGGCACCTCGAGTGAGCAGTCTCAGCTATGCGAGCTTCGTTGATGGCAACTTGCTGTTCTTTTTGTGTTTGTATTTTCTCTACTTCGCCTCCTGGATTCGTTGTTGAGTCATCTGCAGCATTCTCCGAGGCCTTGCTGCGGTGGAGGAGGAGTTTCCCCTCGGTGGCGCACCGGTGAGTGACTTGTAATGGGGTCACTCGTCTCCGGACTCCGGTTGTTTCGATTGAATGTTCGGTAGTTGGGGCAGGTGGTAAAACACCTTCAATAGGGGTTGGCTTGGTGGGGTCCCCACTATCCCGTTTCATCGCCAAGTCCCTTATTGCTTCTTCCGAGTGAGTGGGGAAGTGGTGGCAAAGCAACAACGAGTGGCGATTTTTGAACCACTCCCATTGGATCAATTTCGACTTTTGCGGAGGACTCTCTTGGTCCCTCCATCGGTCTTTGCTCGTGAAGGATTTCGGATTCATGCAATGCTTGCATTTTTGCAACTCTTACGTGGCGGCATTCTCAGGATCCTCATCACTATCGAGAAGACATCAAGGAGAGGATGTGTGTGTTACGTAGTGCGGAGATGGGACGGATGCTTGCCTTCTCACGTGCCTCGGCTTTCCTCTCGCTTGCTTTTCTTTCTCCTTGTCCTTGAAGATCTGCGAGGATGTACGTGGAGTTGTCTTCATCCGAGTCTTTGGGAGCACGAGTGGTTAGTCAAGGAATTTTAACAGTTCCTCTTCTTCTTCTATAAACTCGGCCGTTGGAACTGTTCCTTGATTTACTCAACTTCCATTTCCTCCACTCACGCAGACGATTTTGGATATGCAGGTAAGGTGGAGATAGGATCATCACATCACTATCCGCTCTATCGAACCGCTTGTGTTTTTTGTGTGGACTAAATTTGTGTCTTACGGTTGCCTCTTTGATCTCCTTGTGAGACTTATTTGTTTCATCAATTACATCCGGAGACTCTACTTCTCCGGCGAGTCTCGATATCTGCTCGGTGAGTGGCGACTCGGGTTTCTCAAGCTCGGAGTGCTTGACAATTCTTCTTCGTCTCTAGTTTGTACCGGAGGATTTTACGGTTCGAGACGGTTTCCCGAGTCTTGGGCGGCGGGGGCGTCTTTGGTGTCTTTTTCGAGGAGCGGGCCATCTTGGCTTCTCGTTCTCCTCTTTTTGACGATCGGAGAAGGTATTTGTGAGTCCTTCTCGACCGCTGCTGCGGCAGGGACACAGCGATTGCGGGAAGCGGGACACGCAGGGCGGGCGGTGACTCTGGCTGCGGGGCGGAGCATGTTAGACTTTCTTTCTTTGCGAGGGGCGTGATCTTCTTAGCAGTGCAGGGCGGCTTTCTTCTTGGGTGGAGAGGAAAGCATTTGTATCTTGGTGGTGATTCCCCCTCACTCGTGTCGACTCTCTTGGCGTAGGCTCTCTTCTCGTGCGCCGAGAGAGGTTTGCTCGAACATCCTCTTGTTAACATGAAATGCCTTCCCATGTCTAAGAGGACTCCTTTCACCTCCATCACCGGCCAATCACTAGGCCATATCCTGGATCCTCCAAATGTGCCATCTTCCTTGAAGGATTTGTTCCTACGCTCGGGCGAGTCTGCTTTGTAGACAAACTCGGCCTTGATTTATCTTCTTTTTCTGCGATGATTGCGGCCATTACAATCAGCTTTGCTTTTGTGATTGGTCAAAGGCGCCAAATTTGATGTCAATACATTTGGCAACTATGTCCAACGACTTGTGATAATCCTCCTTGGTGATCTCTTGTTTTTTGTGTATACTATTTTATCGGCATAGTCGGGCTTGGCTATTTCTTTCCAAGCATCCGCCAGGTTTACATCAACCGTTAATGTCGATGCTCCTCGCCTGGTAGTGAGCAATGGTAATTGACCAAATCCTTGGCGAGAGATAGTCACCGCTTTCCGTGAGCAGATGACTTTATTCCTTCATCGTGAATCTCGGCATTCACGTAGAACTATGCGACCTCCTCCACATAGGTCATCGGATATTCTAACGTCGAAACGGTTTGGCCGGGGCGTTTCCAATTTTTCAGCGATTTTCTTCACTAGGGTGTCGTCGGACCCCTGTTTCACCATTAAAATCGAAATCCCACGTAGACCGGTGTGGATTTGCTTCCCTAATTTGACAAAGTCGTAGGTTGGTGCCATTTTTCAGGATTTTATCAAAGAAAAACTAAGAGATTGATTTGAAGATAGATAGGGTTTCGAGAGAATTTTTGCCTTTGCTTTTGAGAGAAAGAGATGAGCAGTTTTGGTAGTGTGAGAGATAAACGGGCGAAAATGGTTTAAGTATGGTTTATGAAAGGGCGTCTTTGGTGGTTTTGAAATGTGATCAAAATCAACGGCTTAGATTTTGCACGCCTATTTAGCATTTAATGTCTCGTATTTAATCTTTGCGGCATTTATATCCAATCATAAGCTTGGTGTGCGGCTTTATATACGTACACATCATCATTATCTTTGACGTATTCCTTAAAACATTCCCGCTTTGTCAAAACATTTTGCGTTTTTGTCACTTTGCTCATAAGTGACTCGGCTTATCCTTTAGGCGATTTAACTGTACTTCTCACGGTTCTCTTAGTGACTCAGCTACCGGTGACTCGAGTGTATTTGTCTTTTCCGTCTGATTGATTTTTTGGTGATTTGTGTGTTGACTCTTTTTCACCCTTTTTGTGTTTCATTTCTTTTCTTTGATTCTTATGAGTGTCGGCTCGGCTCAATTAACCCTAACTCATGTTTGAGTTCTTCAAATCTTGACTCACATAATGGTTTTGTGAAGATGTCGGCCCGATTGTTTATCGGTTGAGATATATTCCAAGATGATGTCCTTCTTTTCAACGTGATCTCTTATGAAGTGATATCGACATCGATATGCTTTGTTCTTGAGTGCAACACAGGATTTTTGAGTAATGGCAATTGCACTTGTGTTATCACACATGATTGGAATTTCTTTTTCTTCAACTTCATAGTCTCTCGAGATCTTTGTCTCATCCATAGGACTTGGGCACAACTTTTGCCATGACTATGTATTTCGCCCATGTTTGTGGAGGTGGCTATTGAATTTTGCTTCTTGCTAAACCAGGAAATCAACTTTGTTTCCTAGCATTTGACATGTGCTGAAGTGCTCTTCTGTCCACTCTGCATCAAAGCATAGTCGAGAATCGAATAGCCAATTAGCTTGAATCCACCTTCCTTTGGATACCATAAGCCAACTTCTTGGCTTCCTTTCAAGTATCTCAATATTCTCTTAGCTCTTTGTCATATGGCTCTCTTTTGGAGCGATTGAAATCTTGCACATACACCTACTGCCAAAGGTGATATCGGCCCGCTTCTTTGTGAGATAGAGTAATGATCCAATAAGTGCTCGTATCTTGTTTGATCTCTGGGCTTGCCATCCGCATCCATGTCCATTTTGGTGATGTATTCATTGGTATTTTTGGAAGACTTCTCCTCCATCAAACTTCTTCATTAAATCTACGGTGTATTTTGTTTGACTTATGAAGGTTCCATCCTTGTTTGTTTCACTTGGAGTCAAGGAAGAATGTCGACTCTCCCATCATGCTCATTTCAAATTTACTTTGCATGAGGTTTGAAAACTTTTCACCATGACTCTTTGTTTGTGGATCAAAAATGATGTCATCCATATATATTTGAACAAGCGTATACTCTTTTTGTCTTGAATTAGAAAAGTGTTCTATCTACTTTTCCTTTTGTAAATCCATTTTCGGTTAGGAATTGTGACAAAGTATCATACCATGCTCACGGGTGCTGTTTCAATCCATATAGAGCTTTCTTGAGTTTGTATACCTTATCTCCAAGAGTCTTCCGCTCAAATCCTGGAGGTTGTTCAACATACACTTCTTCTTCCAATAAACCATTTAGGAATGCACTTTTTACATCCATCGATATACAATGAAATCCTGTGAGTGCATAGGCAAGAAACATCCTTATAGCTTCCAATCTTGCTACGAGGGGCAAATGTTTCATCAAAATCTATCCCTTCTTCTTGGCAATATCCTTTGGCTACTAACCTTGCTTTGTTTCTTACCCGCAGAACCTTCCTCGTTCATCTTATTTACGAACACCCATTTGGTGCCAATAACATTTTGATGTATGGGTCTTTGCACTAATTCCCATACTTTATTTCTTTCAAAGCGATTGACTCTTCTTGCATAGCTTGAATCCAATGTGTGTCGTCAATGCTTGTGACACGTCTTTGGGCTCTATTTGCGAGATGAAGCATGTGAACATTGCTTCTTGTTGAGTTCGGATCTTGTTTTGACACCTTCTCTTATATCTCCAATGACAAGTTACGGTGGATGGTCTCTCGGCCATCTTACATCGAGGTTGGAGTAAGTTAGCTGGATTGATTGTCTTGCGGTGTTTGTGTTGTTTTGATCGCTCTCTCGTGATCACTTAGCCGCAAATTTTCATTGTTTTTGAGATTGACTATCTCATCTTCTTACGAGTTTATAGTTCCGGCTTGACTTGAGATAGGGACTCTTACGCATGGTTGGATGACTCGACTTATCGGTGACTCTTCAATGTCTTCTCCATTTACATTTGGCTCATCGAATACCACATGAATGGATTCTTCCGCAACCATAGTTCTTTTGTTGAGTACTCTGTAGGCTTTGCTTTCGGTGAGTATCTAAGAAGATACCTTCATCGACTTTAGCATCAAAAGCCTTTAGATTGTCTTTTCCATTGTTGTGGATGAAGCATTTACATCCAAATATTCTCGAAATATGCAACATTTGGTTTTCTTCGATCCAAATCTCATAGGAGTCTTTGTCATTTATCATTTTATCATACATCTCTTTTGAGTGTAGCAAGCTATGTTGATTGCTTGACCCCAAAATCTTTTTGGTAACCCTGCTTGACTAACATGGTCCCTGCTTTCGCTTCTTTGAAGGTTCTGTTCTTCTTTTCTCGCAACTCCGTCCGCCGTGGAGTTCTTTTGCTGGCGATAGTTCATGACTAATACCATTTTCAATACAATCTTGAGTTATTATTCCATTGACAAACTCGGTTCTCCATCGATCTTATTTTGATAATGGTTTGGCTCTTCTCGTTTTGAATTCTCTTCATCATTTGTGGTAGTTTTTGTAGAGTTTCTTTCTTCTTACACATGAATATTGTCCATGTATATCTTGAGTAGTCATCTACTACCACCAAAGTATATTTCTTTCCACTTATGCTATTTGGTTCCCTTTGGGCCAAATAGATCCATATGTAGCAGATGCAATATTCTTGTTGAAGATGAACATGTCTTTTCTTTGAATGAAGATTTGATTTGTTTACCCTCCGACATGCATCACATATACTTTCCTTCTTGTATATCGAGTCGGAAGTCCTTCCACAAGATTACTTCTTGCAAGCATTGTCGTTTTGAAATTTAGGTGACTCGACTTTTTTGTGCCACGACCAACTTGATTAATTTTGTGCTCTTTGCTAGAGAGGCAGTCTTTGGGTGTTGCGGTTGACCAATCCACGACATACATATTCTTCTTCTCGTCTACATCCTTGCAAAGACAACTTCATTCGATTCAATATTCTTGATTTGGCATGTACCCATGTTAAATCCAACATTGTAACCCTTGTCACGAGTTGGTGATGTCTTAGCAAGAGTTGAAGTTGAGTCCTTCAACATATGCAACGTCTGTGATTTCTAATCCATTCCTCTTGATGGATCCAATGTCTCTTATTTCACTAGGAGCTTCATTTCCTCCAAATATGACTTTTGCTCCTTTAACTTCCTTGAATTTTGACAGATTTTTCTTATTTCTGTCATATGTCCGAACGACCACTATCCATGTACCAGGTTCCTTGGCACTCATTTGTTCCTTGAACGCAATCAAGGAAATTAAGTTTTAGGTACCCATACTTGTGCGGGTCCTAAGGGGTTAGAATTGTAAGATGATCCAACCAACTTTATAGCCAAATGATTTGACTCTAAGGGGTTGCCATCTATCGAGTGCCATAATCATAATTAATCCTAGCAAATTGCTTGGGGATTCTAGGTTCATACTTTTGTCTCTTTTTCAGCCCGTATGCTGCATATGTGTTTTAGCAATTGCCTTTCTTGGGTAATTGTGGTGTCTTTGAGTGTAGTGCCTAGGTGCATATGTGTCTTTGATGAAAGCTCTTGTACTTTTGGAATGGCCTTTCTTGAGTTCTAGGCCTTTGCCATTTGGGCTTATATTCCATAAGTCTATCTTTGATAATTCACATTATTCCAATCGGCTTGGCTTGGATATTTTCTACCATTCCCATCATATGTATTTCTCTTATAGATTTTTAGGGTTTTTGGTAGCTCTCCTTCTTCTTTACTGAGTATTTTTGTTTCGGAGTTTCTTTGAGAACTCGGTGAATCTCTTCTCACTGTCTATCGCACTCAATCGGTCGTTTTCCTTTTCCTTTATAACCAAGGCCAGTTTGCTTGTTATTGTGTTTTGGAGTGAATGTGTGTGCAACATTTAGAGTTTTGGATTTTTCGGACTCTTCATGGCTTGAAGATCCTTTTTCCAAAATTACTTTTGAGGTTTGACATAGCACGGAGGAATTAAATCCTAGCCCTGTCTTGTCTCCACATTCTCTTTGACTCAAAATAAGATCATCCAATGATTTAGATGCCTTAGTGAATGAGGCAATAACATTCTTGAGGTCATTCTCCCTCTTTTCTATAGCAACAATTTCTCGCTATTAATTTAGCATTTTCAAACCTTTAAACTTTCATTCTCATCGGCTATTTGACTTAGAGTACTCGGCTCCTTAGTCACTTTGAGTTTTGACTCTTGAGTAGGATGTTTTCCTCATTTAATAGTGTGTGTGAGGATTTAATGTGTTCAAAATCTTTCATCATTTTGCCTAATGAATCATAAAGATTAGTGGGTGATGAAGTGTGTGTGTCATGATCACTATCATCGAGTCCGAGTTTGATGAGTTAGAGTGTACCTCATCTTCTTGGTCGAGGTTGATCTTGTTCTTTGGCCATCAAGCGGATCGGGGCTTCTTCTTGAGTCACTTGAGTAGTCGCTTCTTTGCTCTCGAATCACTGTCTCTCTTGACTTATTTGTCTCGGTGAGTCCCCTATGACCATCATTGCCTTTTTCTTTTCTTGTCTTCTTTCTCGAAGACCTTTCTTTCTTTTCTTCATTCTGTATTTGTTGACTACGGGATATGGGCGATCAATGGCATAGTGACCTGGTTGTCTCTGATTCAAACATAGATATTCAACCTTTTGATCAGCTCTTTCCATTCTTGGATTGTCACCCTTTGATATTGACCTTTTGATAATGTCTGTTCTCTTGATTGGCCTATCTTCCTTTGACTTGGATGGAGGTAGTGTCTTACGGAAGATTCACCATTTCCTCTCTTGTAGTTCTTATTGAAGAACTTGTTGAACCTTTTAACCATTAGGGCTATTTCTTCCGGATCAATGACTTCTTTGACCTCGGCTCTCTTCCCATCTTTAACAATTAGAGCCATTTTGTTTGGGGTCTGTTGTCTCTTCCTGGTCTTTCCTTCTCGGCTCAAACTCGTAGGCTTTGAGATGCGAGAATAATTCATGATTGGATGTCTTTGATAGATCCATGGAATGTCTCGAGTGCCATGACCTTCATTTCCCATTAATTTGGAAGACTTTTTAGGATCTTCATACACATTTCTTCGTGTATATTCCTTTCCAAGTGCGAGATAGCTCATTGGTGATTTCTCGTGAATCGAGCATCCGGTTGATCCAGGTTCTCTCCCGAGATCATTTTGAAGTTCTCAAATTTCTCAGACGACCACCATTTTTGATAATTTGTTTTCTTTGATTTGCTCACGAGCCTTCACAAATCAATGTTAGCTTGTCCCGATTTCTTTAGCCGTTTTGCAAGATTTGACTTTATTGAACATGGCTTTGTCAAGGTTTTGTAAAGGATGTCCTTGGCTACATTGTCCAGGTTGTATCTTTTTTGTCATCATTTGTCCATTCGGTTCTTGGTTTTTTAACCATGGTAGTGGGAGCAACATCCTCTTCTCCTTCAATGCAGACTCTTCTTCTTTTGTGTTCACCTTTAAGATTTGCGGTGGCCCATAGGGATGAGCCGCATACGAATTTTCAATCATCAAATTCTTCAATTATGAACACGAGGATGCGTGTCAAATTTGCTTCCATGATAATAACTTTTAATGATAAAAAGAGTTTTGAGAGTTTAAGTACTAAAGCGGACTTTGAAAAGTTTGGAGATCTAGTTCAAGAACGGTGCGGAGGGTTCAATGAACCAACCGCTCGATACCACTTGTAGGTCCCAAGGGGTGTAAGTGTAAGGTTTAGAAGGGGGTTGAATAAACCTTACCAAATTTTCGATTTAGTCCTTTTAAATATACGAGTTGATACTACACACCGTGTCCTTGATGGACGATCAATTTAGCCACTCAAGTAGAGTTAATCTCTCAAAGACTCAAGCGAAGTTTGTTGATGGAATAACTCAATTGTTGGTTCTAAATTAACTCAATTTGTGGTTTTGTTTTATTGGAAGACTTAACACCCTTAAGTTTGATTAAGCAAGAGTTTAGTGCTTGGTTTAGTACTTATAAATTATCAAGTGGATAGCAAATTTATCGGTAGATATAAGCGATTAAAAATGCGAGGAATTAAAGTGTTGAAATGTAAATGACACAATAAAATTTTATAGAGGTTCGAAGATAGGGTAATTCTTCTCTCCTCTCTTCTCCAACTCCCCGGAGGAATCCACTAGGTAATGATCGTATACAAAGTGGTAACAGTCCGGATACAAGTCTTGATCACACGGTGACTTGATCCTTTGGGACTCGATGCGGAGACGCCTTGATCACTCGGTGGCTTCCGTGCGACTCGGCTTCTTCCGGGGGCCAGGTTGCGCTTGCTACTACGGCTCACTTGCTCAAGCTCTTTGGATTTGATCACGAAGCCCTCCAAAAGCTTAAGACTTGGTTCGACCTTGAACCTTCCTACAATCCTTCGTGGAATGTAGACCCCTTGATTTTTCAGTATTTTCCTCTTCAACCGATTGAAGTTATCTTTCCTTCACGGTGAGTGTTGGATTGATGTTCTTCGTAGTGTAGGCTTGAGGATTGAGAATATTTGATTTTCTAATAATTGCTTGAACGTTTTTGGTTGGTCTATCTCTTGTGTCACTTGTGTCTCTCGTGTCTTATTCTCAAATAAACTCCTCGGCCTTTTATAGTGATCTTTCAAAAATTTGCCCGTTGAAGAGATAGGCTTATTTTTTGAAAGTCACTTTGCGATCGTTGGCTTGTCTTGTTGCGATCCTTGGAATTGCCATTTCCTCGTATGAGTTGTTCTTTCACCTTTTGAGTTCGACATGGTGTAGTGTTTCCCATTGGTTCATTCCTTTTCCACGCTCCGGGACCGAGCACTCGAGAAAGGTGGTATGGAGATATTACTTGTTTAAGTAATTCTCTTGATTTTGTGCAACGGATCTTTTCTGATTATCTCGACTTGCGCATTTCTTTGCTTTCCCCAGGTGACTTAGAGTCGCTTCCAATCATTGGATGACTCTTGTCACTTCATCTTGAGACTTGGCTTTTCTCGAGTTGACTTGGTCGATACTCCACTCAGTTTGCATCTCATTTGCTTCTTGATAGAGTTCCGTCTACTCTTCTTTGCCATACTCGGTGTCTAACAATGAGTCCTCCTTCTATTCTTGATTGTCTTCTTGCATGTTAGGGCGTGGCGACTTAACTCGGCTTGGCGGCTCTTATTTATTACAATGCATTTTACAACAAAAATTGAGGTGACAAACTTTCTATTCTAAGTTTTACATGGCATTCATCAAAATCTAAACAATAAATTTTCCTAACGATCAATGAGAGAGATAGGAATCCTCCGGACAAGGGGTAACCGACCATTAACTATGAGTGAGAGGCTCGAAAGGGTGGAAGGCGATGTAGGCAGATTGATAGATGACACGTATCAGTTGACGGCTATGGCTAATGAGTATCACCAGGATTACTCACAGCGATTCGGAGCCATCACCCAGCAGCAACATCATATGTACGATATAATGTCTCGTATGGACCAGTGGCATATCTCACAGGGGCACTACCCTTCACCTCCACCACCACAGTAATCCATGTAAGTACTTATTACGCATTCCTCTTTCTTTTTGATATTTTTCTTATATGTTCGGGATCAAGCGTATTTTAAGTTTGGGGGGATTGTCAAGAATGCGTAATTTAGTACTTCTTGCATTTTGCATTGCATTTAGAATTGCTTGTAAATCATATAAAAATTTGCATTAATATTTTTTGATTTGTTTAGTATTTTTTAGCACGTTTATCGCTTTAGCACGATTAATTACTTTTGTGTGTGATTTTTAATCAAGGTTTTTTAAAATGCCCAGCTTCCGTATGATTTTACTATGAGCATTTTATGGAATGAGATAACATACTTCTGGGAATAGTGTGATGAATTGTTGGGAAGATGTCATTTATTTGCTTAGCATTAGTTGAAAAAATTGGGTATCTAAGCATGTTGCGAAAAATAAGCCTGTGAGCTTTTGTGCCTATAACTGCTTTATCTTATGCAACTTATTTTTTCTTGAGTGTGTCATTTATGATTGATAGAACTCTAGAACTTGCTCAGGTATCTTCATTGAAGCCATGTGTGTGTGCAATTTTTTAAAATAATTTAAGGTCATCTTTGTTTAGCCTACTTAGCCTAAAAAGCCTACCTATGAACTCATGATTCCCTTAGTTAGCCAATTTTGAGCCAAAACTTTTTATTCTTAGCCACATTGATCTTTAAAATTGCAAAATAATTTTATCCTTGAAATTTTCTTGAGCTTATAAGTTATAGTAAATGAATAAGTTTGAGGGAGATGTGATAAAAATTTATGAAAAAGAGAGGAAGTTGGCAAAAGAATGAAGGATAGCAGATATCTGGGTGAATGAAGAATATATGAAGCTCGAACAAGAAAGAAAAAGGAAGAAAAATTCTGAAAATTGTGAAAAACAAATATGAGAGTTTGAGGCTAAAGAAAAAGAAAAATAGGCAAAAAGGTCTAAGAATGAAAAAGGAGAAATAAGGGTGAAATTGAAAAAAGAGAAAATGAGTTTATTGGGTTGGTGAATTGCAAGTTTGTATGCATAAATTCTATTTGCTCAAGCCAAGTCACTTAATCCAAAAAATTTTCTACCCTTACCAAAGAGCATACATTACAACCTAATAAAAGCCCTTTTTGATTCTTAAGTTGTGTACACAAAAGTGGTAGAGATGTTAAGACGATTCGCAAGCATATAGTAGTTCTACTTTTTTCGAATTGAGTTTGAGCATAAACACTATCCATACACTTTTGAGAATCGAGTGATACACTACCTACTTATGAGTCGCGATGTCGAGTACCCAAAAGAGTATTAACTATGCCGAGTTTATGAATGATGACTTCTTGATTATGAATTACATGGTTTTCTTAAGTATGGAGAAAATGCTATTTAATGATCATAGTGTTCTTGTGTGTTCTTTTTACCCCATGATATTATTTTTTCTTAATTTGCTCGTGATGAGCAATGCTTTAAGTTTGGGGAATTTTGATGTGTATAAAATATATGTGCATTTTGGGGCTTAAAATGATATATATTTGATGCATTTGCACGCATATTTAGTGTGCTTTTACTTAGTTTCCTTAGAAATGCATGATACTACGTATTCTTGCAACTTTTTACAGAAAAGAGCTTAAAACAAAGAAATATCAGTTAGAATGCCCGGATAGATTTGACGAATGCGAAGAGAAGATCAAAAGAACAAAGAAAAGCAGACAAAAACACTTCATACGACCGGACCATGTGGTGTCACACGGCCGTGTGAAAATGCCGGTGTGAAAATGACACAACCGTGTGACAAAAGAGAAGAAATAGGGGACAGAACCAAGCAGCACGGCCAGACCGTGTATGCCCACGCGGGCGTGTGGGAAAGGGCGCACAGAACACACCACACGGCCGTGTGGGACTCTCTGACGCGTTGTTTCCTAAGTTCTTTTCCGTTCAACTCTATAAGTGATCTCTCCATGCATCTATAAAAAAGACCCAAGGCTTGCACGAAAATTCATCCATCCATACCACATAAAACACATCAAGTTACACAGGAACACAAGATTCGAAGTGTTCTAAGAGAGGAGGGCTAGGTCGCAAAGAACACCACAATGCCTTTCGCATCTACGGGAGCACAAGAGCTTGAATGCTTAGGAGGGAATCCATCCACGATATGAAGGTATTTTTTTCTATATCTAAATATCTTGTCGTGCTTAAACAATGTCATAACATTGATTTTGAATTTATCTATGAGTTTGTTATCAATGGCTAATCTTTCGGATCTTGGGGCATAATCAAAGCGTGGATTCATGTTAAATCTTGATTAATTATTTTCTTAATTGTTTCATGTTTTCTATTTTATGAATTCGAGTGCTTATTCTTAATTGCTTATTATTTGGCCGGAAATAATTTGCATGTCATATTTGTTAGTGCGAGGTCGGTTCTAACAAAGACAAATTGAATTGGACATAAATGGGTGTAACGCAGTCGGAGACCTACAATTGTTTGTGGGAGTCATTCAATTCATAAATCTTTTGGGAGTTAATAATAGTTGTAACGTATCGGAGATCTATAATTGTTATTAATCTCTTGTTTGTTTATTAGAGGTGGAATAAACTATCTTAGGAATTGAACCCATAAAATTGCATGAATTGGTTTTGAAAACTTTAATTGGATTTAATATTGAAGAAACATGTTGATATTTTGTGCCTAAGGTTGCTCTGTAGTTGTTGAAAATACTTGTGGGCTTCGCAAATTTATTTAGTTTTCTTTTTAATTTTCGATTTTAATAAAATTGGATATTCGGACGCTTCAATAAAATTGGAATGCAATGTTATTATAGCCTAAGTATTTCACATATCAATCCACTGGAATACGACCTTGCTTGCCGTTATTCTATAAACTACAATGTACACTTGCGTTGTATGATCCAAATATTTTTGGTGAACATTTATCAACAAAAAAACTCTTAAATGTAGTATTATTTTCCAATTCATGACTAGTGCTACCTTCTTTCATCGGACTTCCTTCTTTTACATCAATTTTTTCTTGAGTTCTTTCTACTACAGTGCCTTTTTCCGGTTGCCGCTTCCCCTGTCTCTCCTGTACACCAACTGATTATGTCGTGTCATCTACAAATATGAAAAAACAGATACTTTTAAAATAATTTCTGATACTTTTGAGGAAATTTCTGATACTTTTAAGGCAAAACTATTAAACACGCATATTAATAAATCTAGCAATTTCAGTCATCATCTAACAATAAAACAAACAAAAATGCAGTTTAACAAAAAGTTTAATGTTGAAATGCACATTGTCATATAAAATATATGTTCAATGTTGAAATACAATGACATAAAAGCGATACTTTTAAGGCGAGTTTATGATATTTTTATGGCAATTTCTGATACTTTTAAACATCAGTGTCCACATATTTGTATTATAACAACAATGTATGTATTTAAGTATTTCTAACAATAATGTTCATAATTTCAGTCATCATCTAACAACAAATCTAACAAAAATACAGTTTAATAAATATTTCAACACACAAATCTACAAATTATTCCACTTCAGTAAACTAATTGTTCTACTTCAGTAAATTAATCGCCAAAACATATTACAAACATATTTGCAAATTGTTTTCCTGAAATTATCAAACTAATGTGTAAGCCTTCAAACTTCAATTTGGTAGAATCGAGAAGACACTTCGACTATAAAATGATCAATCAATTGAAAACCAAAACTATAAAATATAGACAAACAATTACAGATTGGTTCGACGCGAAAATAAATTGCGTTAGTTTCTCGAATCCAGAAACCACTACACTGAATATTCTTAGTTCAAGCATTCTTCGGTACACTTAGTGTAAATCTGAAATTTATGTTACTTTGATTTCCACTATCATTTTGATGAGAAATAAAAAAGAACAAAATTAAAAGTATCGCCATGCTTACACACAAAGAAGCGAGAAGAAGAAGAAGAAGAAGAACGGCAAACTGAAAACAGAAAAGAAATAAACCTAGTAAAAAGAAGAAAAAAACTGAAAAAGAAAAATGAAAAAGAAAACTAAAAAAAACAAGCGTATTTGGACGAGTTTGGGAAGTGGGTCGGGTAAGTAGGATTCGTCTTATGAAATTAGACCCGCCAAACGATCTTATACAAGTTTTTGCCTTCTTTGTTAAGGGTGCATAATATATTGCTTAGGGATTGGGTAACATGGTTGCATGAAGACTGGAGATATGGTTGCCATCAAATTGAACCGATTCGAGCTTTTGAATATTTGAGCTTGGTTGGTTATGTCGAGTCGAACTCGAGCTTAATTTATCGAATATATTGATGGTTCACGAGCTTTCTCGAGTCAAAACGAACTTAGTAATATCAATTATAAATTAAATTATTATTCAATTTATTAAAAAAATAAAATTATGTATTTTTAAAATGCATAATATATCTCTTGAAATCTATGATTTTATTGAAACAAATAAGTTTATTTATCTGTTTTGATATTTATCATAGGCAAACATATAAAAATTAAAATTAAAGTTAAACTATGAGTTAAATTGTACAAGTTAGCTCACGAGCCGCTAAAGAGCTTTACTTAGTCCGCTTCACGAGTTAACGAGCCTCATATCTCTAAGTTTGAGTCGGTTTATTTATTGGGAAAAGGACATAAATACCCCATTTTCCATACCCAATCCCTGCACAATGTCCATTTTCCACTTCGATTTTGGACAAAAATACCCATTTCATTGAATTTGGACAAAAATACCCATTTTTGGCGATTTTTGACAAAAATACCCATTTTTCTTTGATTTTTTTTTGCGTTGGTTTTTTTTTTTGTTTCTTTGTTGTTTCAAATATGTTTCTTGTTTCTTTGTTGTTTCATACATGTTTCATTTAGGTTTCTTATATGTTTCACTTAGCCAACTTTTCATTGAATTCCACAGTTTCATGGAGAAAATCTCAGTTGTGGTATACCACAATGAACAATGGGAAGAAAATAGAGAGTATACCAACTTTGAAATAACAAGAATATCGATTCAATGGTGCACATTCAAGACCTAAACGAAATCTTGGAACAACAAATTCAATTCAGAAAATTTGAGCTTACTTGTCCATCATCGGCTAAGGAGAAATGGACACGACTCCACTGTCAGACCAAAAATACTTTGTATTGACTTCCAACATCGTAGAATTATTGAATGCATCAACTATAGCGGGAAAATACCTACTAGTAACATATTTGCTAAAGTACGTGAGATCTTTGTTCAAGATTAGACATGCAGACATCGAAATGAAGCAAAGATCAACATTTACAAGGATGACAAAAAATAAAGCTGAAGAGTATATGGGGAAAAAGTACACTATTTCTCTAAATTTAAAAACAATTTACTACAAACTTTTATCACCTGATCCCCTGTTTCACAATTGTTTCTTACATGTTTCATTTATGTTTCTTACATGTTTCAACTGATTACACCATCATTAAGATTTACATAACAACAATTCTCTAAAATCATTAGGAAGTGGAGGTAGAAACTCAATGTCGTTGTCATCGTCATCACCATTTTGCAGCTTCAACTTAGCATGATTGTGAAGCAGATGATTGAGCCTTGCTTGTTCATTCTCTATCTCGAACGCTTCGACGTCCATAACCTTCCCAAACAATAAAGTGCTCGGCATAACAAAGCAACAAAAATCCCACATTCACTACAAAAGAAATAAAAAAAAAGATACAGTCAAATAAATAACACAACAAATCAAAAAAAAATAAAAAAAGAACAAACAAATGGAAAATACATAAAAGAACAAAAGAAACATAAAAAAACAACTTGAAACAACATCGAAACAAAGCGAAAAACTTCAAATCACAAAATAATAAAAGAACAGAAAAATCATGCATCACAGAACACATCTTGAAATAAACGCGCAATCCGTAGAAACCATACACATCTTGAAACCCCACCCACCCCCAAACATCTCCATAACCACCGCCCGGCATGGCGAGAATCGCGATCGATTCCAATAAGCACAAAATCCTATCATATACGAAACGTATATAGTTTGCGGTCAAGATAGAATTCCATTAAAGCACTACACTTAATAACTTCAAAAGCGAAATTAAAACATGTAAGCATTAATTATCAAGAAAGGAACGCGGCGCGGACACTCGTCAACGCGGCGGACACTCTAGCAGCTCGGGATACACGGCAATGTCCTCGCCCCTCCAGCTCATCGCTCCCACCCCGCCCTCCCCTCGCCACCATCACCACCCTCACCATATTCTCTCGCCGGACGTCGCCTTTCCTCCTCCGGACAGCCCTCACTCTCTCTCCTCCTCCTCCATTTCTCCCTCTCTCTCTCTCTCCCCTGCATCCCTCCTCTCCCTCCCCTTCTCCTCGACTATCCCATCTCTCTCCCCGTCCAAGCACCTCTTCGTAACCTCCACGCAGGCCAATCAAATCTCCATAAATAACGTCGGAATCTCCGAATCGACCTCTCGGTTTGAAGAAGCATCCGGAGTGTTGAAGTCGAGAGGGTACTCGATTATTTAAACAATGCTGATTTTTGAGGAAATACCACAAAAATTGGAATCTCTGCGTAAGTAAAGGGGTGGGTATATTTGGGAAGTTTAGGACCGGATGGGGTAGATTAGTGATAGGGTGGTATTTTTATCTTTTTTTCAAAAATCAGGGTATTTTGTGGTATTTCCTCTTATTTATTTTAATGAGTCTCATTGAAAGAACTCACACGGGCTTTTAATTTTATCGAGTCGAACTCCGACTGACTCACAAACGGCTTGTTCATTTACAGCCCAACCACTTACTTCATATTTGATGATTTGATCACTGGTGCAGCAATACCAATTTTTATGTTCCTATATCGGGTAAGCCTGTCAATAATTAAATGTACATCTCCTCTAATATATATACCCGGGCAACCTTAAGTCAATTGCTCTAAGTTGGCAGGAATGGAGTAACTAGATGGATGTATTTTTATTATATGTTTTTGGCATATTGTACAATATGGAAGCACTTATACATCTAAATTTATTTTGGTGTATTCAATTTTGCAGAATGTGTGATTCTTCATAATCTGAGAGTATTTGAATTATGTGGATAAATGGTCATATAATGCCGAATCTCTTAAGGATTTTGTGGAAAATTGCATTAAACACCATGATGAGTGGATTGTGGCAAAATGCATTATGATATTATGGTCTGTATGGAATGAAAGAAATAATGAAGTTTGGAATCAAACTCATTCTTCTCCTATTGGTGCTGTTAAGTCTGCTATGTGTTTGCTCAATGATTGGTGCACAGCAAATAACTCCAATTATATGCTGCTGGAAATAATAAACATGGGAATAAACAGATTAATTGGAGTAGGCCTCAATTTCCGTTCCTTAAGTGCAATACAGATGCAACTTTTTCTAAAAATCATAATGCAACCGGGATTGGTATGGTTGTGAGAGATGATATAGGGGATTTTGTGGTGGCTCGCACTGTTTCATTTCCTGGGCTTTACACAGTAAGAGAAGCGGAAGCGATAGGAGTTAGAGAAGCCTTATCGTGGATTAAAAGGATGGGACTTCGGCAAGTGATTATCGAAACTGATGCTCAGTATGTGGCGGAAGGCATTTTAGCTAGCGAAGATGGGGATTCGGAGTACGACAATATCCTTAAGGAGTGTCGTTTGTTGTTACAAGGTGAACCGACTATTTCGGTGGTCTTTATCCGCGAAGTGGTAATATGGTTGCTCTTGAACTAGCAAATGAAGCTTTTTTTTCTTTTGATAGTCCATTTGTGTGGTGTTCTCCACCTCTTTGTATTATTAAGTCTATTTCGGACGATATTCGCAATTAATAAAAATTTCGTTTCTGTCAAAAAACAAAAAGAGAGTATTTGAATTATATGAAGCTTTTGCCTGGATAAATTGTTGGTAAGTAACTATACTTATAAGTATATTTCACATTTTTCCTTCAATTGTATGATATAAAAAATATAAACTAATCAAGTTTCTTGTTACTTTAAAAAGAATTTAACAAATCGGCGAAGAGCTAGAAGCATATCAATTATCATCCTTTGGATTATTCTCCATGTCTTTAAACAATGTTGAATTTACCATTTTTTAGACAACGATGTGATTTGACTTTGAGTTTGTTAATGACTTTTTTTTAATTAAATTTTGACTATTTATTCATTCTTGTTTTATTTAGTTTTAATTTTTTTATTGTTCTCTAGTTTGGTTATTATTAATTATGTGTGGATTTATTATAAATAACATCGTAAGTCTAATGATACTATATGTAGGATCAATTGTCAATTTGATAACCTCTAATTAAAATGCATTGCAATTTTTAGGATTTAAAACATGAATAGTGTAACCAAATTAATGATAGAAATTGTAAAAAATGTTGCTAGACTTAGTGAGTCAAATTCTAAAAGTGTAGCTAATTTAGTGACTGAAATTCAAAAAACTGTCACAAATTTTAGGACGCAAAGTACAAATAGCGCCTCAAATATAGAGACACTATTTATAGAATGTTGTTAGTTTAACGACGCAAATCATTAATAATGTAATTAATTTGACGACACTAAATGTCAGATGTGTCTCTAGTTTAATGACACTATTTCTCAAAAGCATCGTAAATTCAACGACGCTTATTCTTAAAAGCGTCTCGAATTTGACAACGCTATTTCATTAAAAGCGTTGTTAATTTAGTGACGTAATAATTGATTAGTGTCGACAATATTGTACCTTAAATATTGTAGGTCTCTCGTAATGTCGTGAGTAAAAAACTAGTGTCACAAACTTCATGTTAATGACGCACTAAATAAAAGCGTCACGTTTTGAAATTTACCTAATTAAGCATATGTCTTGCGTCACGAATATTGTTGTGACATCAAATTTAGCAACACAACTTGTGACGCTTGCACAAGCGTAGGTAATATAATTCGTGGACGCTAATAAGCGTCTCTAAATGGGAAAAAAGCGTCACTAAACGCCTTTTTTTTGTAGTGCTTACAAAATGGGTAAATCAATTATTATCAATTTAAAGTTAATAGCAATTTAAAGTTACCATTTTCATGTATCAATCGTGATTTGTGCATCCTCGTCAACAAGCACGTACTAGGTTAACACGACGGACTTGTTTGGCTAAGTAACACGATAAGCACAATGTTGAAATGCTCTTTGATAGTATATTCAGATCGTTTGAAATCACAACTAAAAATCAATTTCTTTTTATGATAGATTAAAAATTGAAAATCGGACTGAAGTCAAAAGGAGGCCGACACAGTTGTCCAATTTTAAGAATTTGCCTTAAATTTCTACAGTATTTCTATTGGTAATTTCAAAAACTGTCGGTGATCTGTCATTAATTTGTTGATATAATTTGGAGAAAAATAATATTTTTTATTATGTAGATATTGTATAGGTTAAGTAACAAAATCATTTATGTCGGCGATTTTGTAAGTTAATATAGATGATTCTAACAAAACAAACAACAAAAGATGAAGTTTATGGGGGTTGACCAGTTTGTTTAAAATTTGAGGAGCTGGTACCCTTCTGGAATTGCTACACCTAAAATGTGTCACCAGATTCTCTGTAGGAATTATGTATATATAAGCAGGCCTAGAGACAGTTTTTATAAATTTGTGTGGTCCCTCATTATTCTATTACTTTGCTGCTTTTTAATTGAAAGAATGTGATGGTTTTTGGCATGTTGGGTAGGGACAAATTCACTTGGAACGTTTTGTTACAGCACTTAAAATTGGGTTTTATGGCAACGGTACATAGATGTTACATTCTTGATAGAAAAATCCATTATCTTTTCTGTTTATATCCTCTCTTAATCAGGAAGCAAAAATTATGTAGTTATATATTTACTTTTGCGTGGATAAAGTATTAAATGAAAATTAAAAAGTAATACAATATTTATAAATAGTAGTTGTAAATTAATGCTATCAAATCATCAATTTAAGTAAGGGAATAGTTTAAAAAATAAAATTACATTATGAAATATTCATAAAAAGAAAAAAAAATGATTTAACTTAGATCAGACGAAATATAATTCTATTTGAATATGGCTACCAAATAATTGTATTGAATGCAAATGTTCCATAACGTCTGAATGCAACAACCATAATGTAGTGACTGGAATAAGAAAACAGTGCTGCATGATTTGCTGACCCAACAAATTTCTCAAGGTCCCATGCCTTAGCTCAGCTCCTTACCTTTACTAGGTTACTTTTCCATTAAATATTGAGTTGTATTACAAAAGGACAAAGAATTGAAAACAATAATAATAAAGAATTGGATTCCTCCAAAAAAAAAACAATACAAAATTGGAAAAAAAGGTGTGAGAGAAAAAGTGTATTAAAAATTGTTGAGTTAATACAATCATGCTACCAACTCTTTTGTGATGATCAATAATAAAGATAATTCTTAAAAGGAAAAAAATACAAACTATTGGGAGCAAAACCGATATTTAATTATTTAATATATAATTCAGTTTATATATTAATTTAATATTAATTGTCTAATGAGTATTTAATAAAATAATCCGGTCCAAAGGAGTCCGGAAGCTGTCACATAGGCCGATTTCTCCTACACGGATCGGCACATGAGCCGATTTCTCTACACGGCCCACATGGCCCATTTATCAGAACAAAAGATCTCTCCTATTCATTTGTAAGCATATTCTCGATTCTCATAATAACTCTTCTACGCATTTAATTCAGTATTCGTTTATTGTATATTATTTTCTCTCGATCACCAAGCTAACTTGAGCGTCGGAGGGGCTTCCTTGGGCAACCCTCAGGGACCTCCCTAAGAAGATTTTCAGAACTTAGGAGAAGAAGACTTGAAGACTTCCCCTCAGGAAGAAAGATTTTATCAGACCATTGACTTGGGTGATCTGCGCTTAAAAAGCAGCATCAAAAACCTTTATGGAGTTATTGTTTGACCTTCCATTTTGTTTTTTCTAGTTTTGGAGAGAATAATGTGATAAAATTATTTTAAAAAATAAAAATAAAATTTTTGAGAGTTTGATTTGATATAAGATGAAAATGTGATGATTACGATTGATGTGATAGTATTTCTTAGAATAATAATGAATAAATGTGATTGGTGATTTGAAAAATTAGATAGAGTAAATAGCGTATTTGTGATATGATTGTGTAGTGATAATAGTTGGTGATTGTTTTTTGTTGAAATTATAAACGAATGTGATTGATGATTGGAAAACTGAGAATGAGTGAGTAGTGAATTTTTTGAATATTTTTACAAATAATTGCACGCTCAGTGAGAAATTCGTCCGGAAAATGAAAAGGAGTAATTTTTTTTTTCACAAGCAAACACTGCCTTAAGGTTTTAGTTTCAGGTAAAACTGAGGTTCCAAACTTTGATTTAATGAATTCTTATCACAGTTTGGTTAAAACTCTTAGTATTAATTGCTTTACTCAAAAATAAATTATGAAGAGACTTGGTTGTTAAGATTAAGTATCATATGTGATATGTTACTTCTAGGAGGTTACTAGTTTCAGACTATGAATAATTACAATTATCTATGTAGTAGAATTCACGTAAAATCTATTGTATACGTACAAATCTTTTGTAATAGTAAGTATCGAAAGAATTACAAATTGAATTAAGGCAAATGACCCCAGTTGTATCAATCATGTTGGCAAGGTTTAGCCAAAATCAATCTACTAATTATACCAGTAATCATGTTAATTAGGAAATTATAAGTTATATTTGGTGAAGTTACTTGATGTACAGTAGGATTGAGTTAATTTTCCCCTTATGGCATGATTGGTATATGGGAATGGGATAGGAATGGAATGAACATTCCTTGTTTCATTCTCATTCACACATTTGGTATCTTTAGTAATGAGAATCTCATTCCCATGAAAATCCTATTCCCAAAAGTAAGGGAATGATCATACCTCCTCCCCCCATGGGTTTAGCTATTCCCAATCATCAAGAATGACTCAAATTTTATTTTTAATAAAATTATCTTTCTATAAATGACTAAAAATTTTGGATATAATCTATATTTTCAAAAAGTAGTGTTATAAACAAAATAAATTATTTATAATTTAAATATAAGTTTTATTTAATCTTTTAATAAATCATAGTCAATTTCTATCAATATTCAATAGTTAAATCAAAATTTTGATATAGAATTCTTTTGTTGATTTTCTATATTATCTTATAAAAAAAATAGAGATAATTACAAAAATGCCCCTGAGGTTTGGGATAATTACAAAAAACCCAGAGATTTTTTAAAATTACAAAAAACCCCTTGAGGTTTGATTCTATCTTATATTTCCCCCCTTCATAAGCAAAAGAAAATCAAAATCCCCCTGATATTTATAAAAATACTATATTTACCCCCTTAAATTTACTACATAATCAAACCTAATAGGGTTTTTTGTAATTTTAAAACATCTCTAGATTTTTTTTGTAATTAGCCCAAATCTCAGGGGTGTTTTTGTAATTATCCCTAAAAAATAGTATATAAAATATTTTTGATATCATAGATATAAATATATATATATATATATTATTTAGCACACATTAAATCTTATATCAATTTACGAATAATATATTTAATAAAATTTATTTAAAAAATCTTATTTAAGAGAATTAGATACTTTAAAATTATTTTTCTCAATTACTATCATTAATTTATAATTACCAATCAAGATATTAAATCAAGTAAAAAATTGTCATCCATTTATTTTTCCATTCTGGTACATACCAATCGTAGGAATAGTAATACTACATCATTCCATTCCTATATTCATTCCATTCCAACCTAATTTCATTCATTCATACCAATCATGCCATTAGAGTTAGAGGAGGTGAAGAAGGCCTGAACCGTGATAACTGATGTCATGTTGCGTTAATTTTCCCTTTTCATATATATCCTTTTCACTGTAGTGGACATTAGAGACTCTACCACTACATGGGTAACTTAAAGAGACCTTTTAAAATAAATCACGAGGGTTCGAACTCATGATCCTTTATTTTTCCATCTAATATTTTTTCCACTGCGCCCAATGTCCATAGGGAAGTTGTCGAGCCTTAGTTATTTGTCGAGCTTAAATTGGTTCCACCACAAATATAATTAGGCTAAATAACAATAGATTCAAACTCAAACCATGAATATATCATTAAAGCAATTTGACTTATAATTTTCTAATCGTGGTATATCAGGCGACTTACATTATAAAATATTTATGACAAAAAATTATATGAGATCGTTATAGGGTCTAAATTCGTGAGACGGAGCTCCATATCACACAAAACGAGTCTCACCTACTTCAAACAAGTCCATTGTGCCAATTTTGGAAAAAGTAAGCGGTGACAAATTTATAATTTGCTGCATGTCACCACATTAATGACTAATGAGAGATACTCTTCTTTTCTTGACGCATGATAGAGACTCTTTTGACCATCAATATGGTACAGTGTGCCCCATCAATTAGATCTATATTCCATATTATAAGTGAACTAGGTGATTTTTTTTTTCTCCATACCTAACTTTTTTTATTATGTTTTTAGACCCAGATTTAAAGTATCAAATTAATATTTTTTCCTATCTGACTTTTGTATTAAATCAAATATATTAAGTAAGACATTTGTCATGAACACCTATATATAATTTAAATTCTAAAAAATTATTTGCTATTTCTTTTAAATTTGTTAATTGTTACTATAAAATTATTAGTTAATTTTCCTTTTGAAATACGAACTTTTACCCGAAAAGTTAATGACACTTTTGTATTCAAAAAGTATTAATATTATTATTTATTATATCTTTTCAAATTATATATTGTTTCCTTTAAATGATATTTTTTACTTAAAAATTAAAACTTACTAATCCATTTTAGAAGTTTTAATGTTTACTTGGAAAATATCATTTTTACTCGAAAAATAATATTTTTATTGTTAAAGTAATATACTGGATCAGATAATTAAAATTATATACTATTCTTTTAAAACTATACTTTTTACTTGAAAAGTAATAACTTTTACTTAAAATTATTACTTACTAATAGAAGTACTAATGTTTACTTGACAAATAGCATTGTTTACTCGAAAAGTATCACATTTTATTATAAATGTATTGTTCGACCACTAAACACCTATAAAAATCTAAAAATCCTCGCAAAGAGAACGAGATCAATTGTAGGGTAGCAAGTTAACCACAAGTCGTCTCTCAAGAAAGACTTAGCCGACACATATTTATTATGTATCACAATTAGCAGAAAATAAAATTCTAAATACTCTAATTCAATTTTTTAAGGTTTGTAAATAACTAAATTAATTATTAAAACGAATATTCAAAACTAACACACGAGATCACGGATAAAAAATATGAATGATAAAAGGTCAGGATTTTGCTCATCTCATCAAACTTGCAAGCGAGAATATCAACTAATTGATCATGCAATTAACAAATATAACAAACAGAGATAAAAAGCGGGCTAGATCTGATAACTCACGTATTCACAGATTAGGGTTATCCCTACATAATTGCTATTTTCATTAAGCCAGTTAGATAATACATTTTTGATTCATATCTAACCCTCTGAATAAATTTAGTCCAGGAATAATATCTTCTCTCGATCTTAATTATTCCCTCAAAACAATCAAAAATGATCAGACAGTCAATTATCAAATAAAGCAATTCATTCAGGAAAGCAAATCAATTAGTCAATAATCATGCTTGTTTATTCAACTCATCCTAACCCTAGAACAAAGAAATTAGCTCATGGAGAAATTCATCAACTCAATTAAACAAGAGATAATAATCACGAACATCATCATGAAACAATTAATATCAAAAGAAAATCAAATAGATAAATAAAGGTGGAGAAGAATTGCTCATTTTCAAGTTGTAAGGAGATCCCCAAAAGAAATCCTAAGTTAACATGAAGAAGGGAGAAGAAGAAGAGAGAAAAATTCAAATCTTGTATCTAACTTGAATGTATGAAAATCTAAAGCCTAGACTCCCCTTATATAGCCTAAAGGCCGTAACAACTTGGAAAAGTCCAAATCCTAAAAAATGTCTACTAAAAATCAATAAAATCATTGATATATATGTTCAGATTTTCTGTCTTGAACGGTCACTGAATGGCACGCTACTTCTGCAACGCCAGGGGAACGGTCATCGAATGGCCACTCTTCAGAGAGGTCTTTTTGGGAATGGCCAGGGAGGTCTTCAGATGACGTGGGAGAGATACAACATCAAGAATTCGTAATGCAATGGATCGTCAACAAACCCGTGCGATGTAGCAATATCGTGCATGTGAAAGGGCATAAACTTCACAGCATGGATCTTCATCCCATCAGATTTTGTTTGCCTTATTGTATCCTAGAATTGATGATTGTAATAATTAATTAGAAATATGTAATCATGTTTTTTGTCGGAATGTATGAAATGCGCTTATTATTTTTCATTCCATGCTTTCTGTCTTATTTATTTTGCATGATTTCATTCGAGTTTACGTGTTATGCTTTATGTCTTATTTACGTGCAATGCTTTTTCATTATTCATTTTCCATTCTTTCTGTCTTTTTAATCGATTATTTGTATTTTCATTACACAAGATGGATTATAGAGAGCGTGTTTACGAACCACGAGGTTGATGATGTCTTGACCGCATGAGTTCATCAATACGAGGTTATATATGAAAGAGGATGTTGATAAAGTACTTTGACTAAGAAGGGATGCGATCTATTTTGGAGTTTTAGGTCGGGCATAAATAATCACCTGCATCCCCATATATTGCACATGTTGTATGATATCGGATTCTATGGTGTTGCACGGTGTGGTTCCATGCATACTGATCATCATCTTATCACTGCATTAATGGAGAGATGGAGCATAAAAACACACACTTTTCATTTGCCTATCGGAGAGGCTACAGTGACACTACAGGATGTGGCCATTATATGGGTCTTGCCCATGGATGGGGATGTTGTAGTAGGTCTTGATATTTATCCTATAGTTTATGAGTGGCATTTATTTTGAAGACCATATCTAGGGTTTGTGTTTATTGTTGATCAGATGAAAGGGAGGACACATATATTTTGTTAGCCATTAAAGACCGTCTGAGAGGTATTGAGATCACAACGTTCGAGCGTCCATATTTTAGCATATCGCATGTTTTATTTTCGCCTACACTCAGTGCATATTGTGATATGACTATAGAGTTAACCTCATCAGCTGCAGGTGATCAAAATGATGATGACTCGCCACAATATTTTGCACATGACGACCAGCTGGATGCTTGTAAATATACGAGTACTAGATGGAGGTTAGAGCTTAGGTGTGTTGCCGAGGGACATAGAGTTTAGGATTATTCTGGGATCTTATTATAAAACAAATAATGAATCAACTTATTTTCATTATAATGACTAATGTATGATATTATGAAATTTAATTAAATCTTATTTTGTATTCTGCATCATTATATTTTATCACATTTAAGCTTTATACAGTTAACTGACATACATTTATAAACTTTGCATTGATACGTCTTGTCAGCCTTACTTTATCAGACGTAGTGATCTTATCTCAATGACTTTATCGGATGTAAGTTTTATGCAAATGTCTGGTCTTGTCTACAATAGCTTTATCGGATGTAAGCTTTATGCGTGATACATCTTGTCTATAGTAACTTTATCAGTTGTTTGGTCTTGTCTAAATAACTTTGTGAGTTTACAAAAATGCCACTCGAATACATAACACGACCTATAAATACATGCTAAAAATTTTATTCAAGTGCAACTTGAACTAGTTCCCTCTACCACCCCACAAAACTTATATTATTTCTCTTTTGTGCCCACATTGAAATGGATGAGTTCAAGCTGGTCCCCTCTACCACTCCCATAGAAGCCTAGCTCTCATTTAATAATGGCACTCTACAATGAAAAAAAAATTATGATGGACATTGTCCATGGACATCATCCTCGTCGATTCCCCTGCGAGCGAGAAGAGTAAAGACAACTAGGTAGTCGGTGAAGCAAACAATAGCGTGGCCATTCTAGAGGCCATGACGATTACGAAATTTTCATTCCAATGCAACTATAAGTTATTTGAGGCCAATCAACGCGTCAAATATCTTAAAGCTCGTTATACTTTGTTCGCCAAAAATCCGAGTCACGTCGGGTGTATATTGGGATCGTAAACTCAATTTCGTGCATGCATCGGATAGGGACTAGGTCACTTGGTGCTCGGTAAAATAAATATTCTTATGTTCATGCGAGTTGTATTATATACCATTTTGTATCGTAAATATATTTAATCAATCATTTCTTTGTTTTCTAGGTTGATCCAAATATTTCTCCAAATGCTTATATGATAGAGGAGAGCCTTTATTTGACAAGCTCGAAATCTTGTTAAGAAACCGCATGACCTTAAAACACAAGGCTCAAGCAACTGTCGGCTCATCATCTATGCTACTTGCCATCGGGGACTAGGGTGGCAATGGGGCGAGTTCAAACCCGGACCCGCAATGAACTCGCCCCGGCGGGTTTAAAGCGCCAAGCGAGAATGGGGCGGATAATGGGTCTCCTACTTTTAGACCGGTCGGGTCCAAGGAGGCGGGTCACGGGTTTGGCTAGACCCGCCCCGTTATATATTTAATTAATAATATTAAATATTAATATATATATGTTAGTGTTACTTAATTGGCAAATTTGGTGTTTGAGCTCGGTGCAAGTTCTAGTGTTGTAACTCGGTGATGCAACACGGTTGCCTGAGAATACGGGGGCGGATTTTATGGCGGATTATGTCTTTGTGATTTTGGCATGATCTTTATATTGTGAATGTTCTTGATATTATTGGATAAAGTTTATCTTAATTGATTTAGCCACTTTTTAATTGCATTTTATTCCTTTTAAATCACGTTCCTGTGTAATTGATTCTTACCCACAAGGAAATGATTTTTTTCGATTTCCTTCCTTTAGCATGAAAATCGGGGATTGGATTTCTTCTTGCTTGTTATAAGAAGTGAAGTCAGGCTTTTGAAGAAGATATCCGAGAAAAGCCTTTCCGAGATATATTTGTACTTCTTCAAGAAATCATTTGTCCGATATTTTTATTCTTCGGGAGAAGAAGGTGAAGATCTACGGCGTGGATCGACTCAACCGATTCAAGGATTTGAAGTTGGAGGGATTCCAACAAGGTTGAGATTGTGGAAGATTCAATCAAGAGATTAGTTTTATACGAGTGTTGGTAAATTGATAAAGAGGGAATCTTTATGCTATTCGTAAATCGATCGTATTTATAATAAGCTTTGCTTTTCTAATATTGGATTGTTTCTTCTCGGCGTGGCCTCGTGCATTAAGATTGAGAATCTAAGCACGTTAAAAATCTAGTGTTATTTATATTTCATTTGTGTGAGTGTGTCGTATGTTTTGGTGTTACAACATTAACATACAACACTATTTGAATCCGAACATCCAGGGTTTTGTATTGATATATTGATTAATAGGGCAACATGTTCTATCAATTGGCATCAAGAGCCTAACACTAATTCTTATTAGTGAGATCTGTTTTGTATTTATTACTAACATGTCTTGTGTTTATGAAGAAAGTTTGGTTTTACGCCTCAATTCCTTGATAGTCAAAAGAACAAAGCAAATCCTCCATCAAAAGCAAAAGTATTCAATGCGAGAGAATGTGGTGGCTTTGGACACATCCAGGTTGAATGTGCAAATACTCGAAAGAAGAATGTGAAATCATTCACCTTCATTGACAAAGAGGTTGGTTGTAATGAAACGCTTTTGATGCTATTTCTAGTGTTACAACACCAAGAAGGTATGACACTAACTTTCCTTTTGTTGAAAGATGTCTTAACTCTGTGATTCTTTGCAGAGAGGAAAACAACTCAAGTGATGAATACTGCGAGGGTGACTCGAGAAGGTGATGAAGAATCAAGGAATGAAGAACTAAGGAGAGTTTACCAAAAGATGTATGAAAAATGCTTGGTTGTCTTGAAAACAAATGAGAACCTGGAAAAGAAAGTAGTGTGTCTTCTTCTTTGAAAAAGAGGCACTCAAAGGAGAGGTTATTAAGTTGAAAGGCCCAAATCGAAAGAAAGGAAGAACTTGCAAAGTGAAGAAAGACCTCGGTGAGATGACAACTGTCAAAAAAATTGAACACGAGGCGAGGAGATTTGATGAAATTCTTTCTCAAAGAAAATACCAACAAGATCGTGCAGGTATTGGTTTTTGTTTTAATGCTAACAAAAACTCTGCTAAAAAGGATAAAAATTTTAAGATTGCTTTTGTTAAAGAAGGAACATCATTCAGTCATAATGAAAAAAGAAGCAATGATTTTGTTCCTATATGTCACTATTACAACCGTCCTAGCCATATAAGACCTAAGCTGTTATCGCCTTAAAAACACTATAGGCAAGGCGGGTGCAAACTCCGGTGTTCCAACATCGGCAAAGACACACTCCTCGTTTTAAAATTGATTTATCAAACAAACCCAAGAAAATGCGGGTTAGGAAGGATGAATTCTCTTGCTATATTGTACACACTTTGCTTTAAAAGCCAATGTGGGTGAATCATGGTACGTTGACGGTGGTTGCTCTCGTCATATGATGGAGAGTTGGAAAAAGCGGCGATTTTGAAAAACATGAAAATGGATTCGTCACTTTTGGTGATGGTGCTAAAAGCAAAGTTTTGGGAAAAAGGAACCTTGAATGTGTCGGGTCTTCCTTCTCTCAAAAATGTTTTGTATGTTGAAGGACTAAAAGCCAATCTTATCGATGTCGATCGACTTTGTGATGATAATTTACTTGTGAGATTTGATAAAAATGTGTGTCTTTGTTTTTGATAAAGCGACAAATGCATTTTGAAGGGTGCAGATCTTCGATAATTGTTATCGATGCGGGGAACAACTCGGTGTTACAACGAATTAGTGTCATAACACTAACTTGGTAGGTTTAGTGATGTTAATTTGAGTGATATCGGCGATCGAAAGAGCACTCTGGAGCATGTGTCTACCTTGGTAACAATTTAGTTTCATTGTACGATGTAAGGAACAAAGTTGTGTATCCCTATCCACTATTAGTCGAATATACGACCTTAGGGAGCTTTTGTTCTCAAATGTTGTGGATGAGACAAGTGTTGACTATGGGATTGAAGAGAAAACTCTTCTTGCTTGTTGTGATAATTCAAGTGCCATAAATATTTTTAAAGACCGAGTGCAACACTCAAGAACAAAACACATCGATATTCGACACCATTTTATTAGAGACTTGGTTGAGAATAAGATTGTTACCATTGATTTTGTTACCGAGAATCAAATTGCTAATATTTTCACCAAAGCCCTAGACTTTCAAAGGTTTAATTACCTAAAAACAGTCTGCGGGTGTCTTCTCTCTACGGCAGTGTGGGTTTCGGTGTTGCAACACCATATGCATCATCTCTCTTTCTTGATGTGTTGCAACCTCTTCTTGATCTTATACTTGTGCATTAGACATCTTGCATTTTTAAGATCATTACATTGGCTTCTTTGTTTTATTGTTGTAACTCTATTGAGTACTTCTTTGATGAATTCCTTGCCTAAAAACAATTGTGGATCAAATTGCAAATAGAATGATTTTTCCCATGTGAAAGATGTATTTATTTTTCGGGCCTTTGACGGAAAAAGTTGCCTATACATTGTGTGTGAAAGCTATTCAGTTGTGAACTATTCTCTGTTCTTTTATATGCTTGAATCATGTTATGATCTTACGAGAAAAAGAGCTACCGTATTTTGGAGTGAAAGTTCTAAGGTGGCTAATTGTTCCATTTCTTGATTCCTTTCATTCAAAAGACTTTTTAAATGGGAAAAGGATTTTGATCCATTGACTTTGTATGGCGATGTTCTTGAAAAAGGTGGTACAACACTAAGTTACAGCACCAAAAGGCCTGAGGCATTTTTATTCCTGTCAGAAATAAACTCATCATTCTAGACATCCCTTAGGATTATTTTTTTTGGGCTTGTTGAAAATATCCTCCTTATTTATTCGATGTGGTGTATTATTGTGGAAATGATTTTTTCCTTAAATTTATCTTTTATAAAAGGAATTGATCATTAGTGCTTGTTTTGGATTAATTGCACACCTTAAATTATGGGACTTTTCCAAAAATATTTGAATTTCAAATTTGCAGTTGGAAGCTTTTCCTGTAAACTCCCATAGTCGCCATTTGTATCACTCAATTATCTTTGGTTCATTCTCTCATCAATTTTGGTAAGGACTACATTCAAATTCTTGAAGGAGATTGTTTTGACCAAAAAATAGCCAAAGCTTGGTTGACTTCTTTTGTCTTTTTTGGTCAAGGGGGAGAGGAGACTCAAGAGAGGTGAGACCCAAGTAAGGTGGAGCAAACTGAGTCAAGTGAGATGGTGAGATGAGAACCACTTGAGGGAGAGTCAGAAAAGTCCGGTGATAAGGAAGAAGATGATGATCTTTTTCGAAGAGGAGTTTGAGTATGAAGATGAAGATGATATTGATCTTTGACTCTGAGGGGAGTCAAAGGAATATAGTGGTTCGATGAAGACCACTTTGCATGCTTGTGTTTATCTTGTTTTAGTACGCGAATGATAAACTAGTTCTATTGGACAATGTGTTGGATGAATTTGAACTATGTATGCATGCTTTTTGAACTGTGCTAACTTGCAGGGCTTTGTGATTCCTAGTGTTGCATCTTTATCTATATCTGTTTTGATGTTATCCTATGAATTGTTGTTTTGACCAAAAGTGCCAAAGGGGGATATTGTTAGTATTACTTAATTGGCAAATTTGGTCTTTGAGCTCGGTGCAAGTTCTAGTGTTGTAACTCTGGTGATGCAACACCGGTTGCACAGAATCTGGGCGGATTTTATGGCAGATTCTGTGCTGTGATTTTTGGCAAGATCTTTATATTGTGAATGTTGCTGATATTATTGGATAAAGTTTATCTTAATTGATTCAGCCACTTTTTAATTGCCTTTTATTCCTTTTAAATCACTTTCCTCGTGTAATTGATTCTTACCCACAAGGAAATGATTTTTTCTGATTTCCTTCCTTTAGCATGAAATCGCCCACTGAAAATCAGGGATTGGATTTCTTCTTGCTTGCTATAAGAAGTGAAGTCAGGCTTTTGAAGAAGATATCCAGAAAAGCCTTTTCGAGATATATTTGTACTTCTTCAAGAAATCATTTGTCCGATATTTTTATTCTTCGGGAGAAGAAGGTGAAGATCTACGGCGTGGATCGACTCAACCGTTCAAGGGATTTGAAGTTGGAGGGATTCCAACAAGGTTGAGATTGTGGAAGATTCAATCAAGAGATTAGTTTTATCACAGTGTTGGTGAATTGATAAAGAGGGAGTCTTTATGCTATTCATAAATCCGATCTATTTGTAATAAGTTTTCCTTTTCTAATATTGGATTGTTTCTTCTCTGGGCGTGGCCTCGTGCACTAAGATTGAGGAATCTAAGCACGTTAAAAATCCTGGTGTTATTTATATTTCCGTTGTGTGGGTGTGTCATATGTTTCGGTATTACAACATTAACATACAATCTTTGTTTGAATCGAACATCAGGGGTTTTGTATTGATATATTGATTAATAGGGCAACATATTCTATCGAGGAATCTAAGCACGTTAAAAATCCTAGTGTTATTTATATTTCCATGAGTGTGAGTGTGTCGTATGTTTCGGGTTACAACATTAAGATACAACACTGTTTGAATCCGAACATCTAGGGTTTTGTATTGATATATTGATTAATAGGGCAACATATTCTATCAATATATATATTATATTGAGCAAAATATTAATATATATATTAAATCTTAATGATTTCAAGGCATTGGTTTTGAATTCTTCTTGTTGCTTTGAGATCCAAAAACTTGGGTACTTCATTTTCAAAGTGCGGTCATCCATGATAAAATATGAATTTGTTAAAAAGTTTGGTTTTGTCATCCTCTTACTATGAGATAAAACTTATAGCATTTTCTCGTATGAATGATTGATTTATCTAACAATTGAGATTGCTACACAAAAAGCAAAAAAAATGGCATTTCATATTCTTAAGAAAATGTTTAGCGACAACAGTGAGTAGTCGGGTAAAATGTTAATTGGAGGGTCGACTTGATTGCAAGAACTCGGATATATTTTAAAAGCGACGGGTCAGCGGGTTTAGACCCCGGTCCGGGTTCTTGGCGGGGTGGGGCGGGTCCTCGGTTTGGCCAAACCCGTCCCGGACCTCCTCGTTGCCATCCCTAATCACGACTAGGTTTGGAGCTAATGATGAGCAAGAAAGTTCTTCTCATGCCATGATTGATCGTGCGGTGTTAGATTGTTCGCGTACTTATGTTATAATGGTATTTCTTATTCCGGTGTTTAACGCGTGATTTCTTGTTATTTTTCATTTATGCAATTCAATCCTATTTTTCATTAATATATTTAGTATTTGAAAGAAAATTCGTAAATTAAGAATTTAAAAAAATGCCATTTATTGATGCTACATTAGACACGAAAATTGAAAAATAACCTAATGCACGAGGCGCCATTGCATTTGGCACTTGCATTAGTGGTGCCATTAGGTCAATTATAATAAGATTAGAAGACCTTAGTTTGTAATATTGTGTGGCAATTGCCACAATCATTAAATTAGCCCATGTCCTCCACCACAGCAAATGACTCCTTGAGGGGTTGGGCTCTTTAGGTCAATCATAATAAGATTATAAGACCTTAGCATGTCGTAAACTTGTTAATTATTTGTATAGTTCATAGGGGTGGCTAAATGGAATTAAAAGGGTTCCAAATCAAAATCGAACCATGGTTAACGGTTCCAAAATCGAAAATATCGGGCAGTGTAATGTCTGGTTCCAGTTCGATTTCTTGGTCCCAAAAACCGTGGAATCGCCCAGTTTCAACCATTGGTTAGAACCGTCGATGGGAACCGTGGTGAAATGGCGATTAAAATCGCCGGTTTTGAGGTTAAAATCGACAATATTTGCTTTTTTGGGTAAAAATATGCTTTAGAAGATAAGTTAAATATTTATTATGATGTTTTGTATTCGTAACTACATGAGACACGTTTTAAACCAAATATTTTAAGCAAATTACGTGAACTTTGATTCATCTATACTCAATAGTATATATATATATATATATATATATATTTAATATTATTATTAATATTAAGTACAAAACTTAATTGAATATTAAGTCAAAGTCTTTTTCTTTCTTTTCCTTTTTTATAATCGGAATTGATAAATCATTTAAAAAATCAAAAATTATCAAAAGATAAGCAAATGGTTAGGTTAAAATCGAATGAGAACCATGGGAGAACCGGATTCCAAATCGGACTAGAACCATGTAAGTGAGGAAATGGTTCGGTTTGGTTCCTCCAAAATGAGGAGCTGGCGCGAGTTTTGGAACCGAACCGGCATTTTTGGAACCAGAAGCGTTTTGGGCGTAGCGGCGGTTCCCGAGAACTTTGGTTCCCGAACCGTGGCCACCCCTAAGTTCATGTGTCATATTTTAATGATGTCAAGTGTTCGCTTATACATGAGCGAAATTATCCCTAATTAGTATCGATGAGGGTTGAAATTGTAATTTCCTTTTATAATATTTAATTTATTTGATGAATTTTTACCATTTATTAGCCCATACAAATTAACATTTGGGTCGCTCATTATAAACGCCCGCAAGACCCATATTACTCTAATAGGCCCACACGGCCCACAATCTTATGTATAAATAGTCTCTCCTTAATTAATTTTTCATTAAATAAAATTTGTGATGAAAAATAGTTTTCTTTATCCAACAACTTGAGATACTTAGAGATTTAGTCCTCTAAGTAGTCATCTTTAAATCTTAGTTAAAGTATCTTCATAAATTTAAGTATTTAGTCAGATTTGACCAAGGAATTGTGTAAATTTACCAATGATTTTTAATTGGGACCAATTGATACTAATGCATCTTACAAAAAGTGATTTTCGTGATTTGACTTAAAAATTGACACGTAAAATAATAAAAAATTAACACCAAATTTGGGGATTTTTAGTGCTTATTTGGGAGCATACGGAACAAAAGTCCATCCGGAAAATTGACTTCTCATTAAGTGCTTTTTAAAAAGCCCTTTTACATTTTTTACACATGTTTGGTGAAACCCATTTGAAAAAAGTGCTTTTGATTTAGAAGTCCATTCTCTTGATGAAATTTTGTTTGGTAATAATAAGTGCATATTTGACATGAATTGACAATATTACCCCTACTTATATCAAAATAATTGTTTTGCATCATACGGTTTTCAAATAACTACAAGCTTATCTTAACCATTACAATTAATTAACAAAAATAATTTTTGTATCATTCTCTCAAAATATAATTATGCAAAAAGTGGATTAGTTGATTTCAAGAAAAAAATTAATGCATACATATTAGTACATATACTCTTTTCCCATCATAAGAACATATAATATTAAATTAAATGCATTCTCGAGAAAAATATATATAAAAATAAATTTTACACCCTTTGATGAGAAACATTAAATGCGAGAACATAAAACATATGCATATAATAACATAAGTTGCAAATTAATTGATTGATACCATCTCAAATTCAATCCCTAAACTAATGAAGATGTGCAACCGAAAAAAAAAAGTTTAAAAATGAAAACTAAGATATTCAAATAAAAAAACTAAATATGAATTGAATAAATTCACGATAGTCAAAATCCTCTTGCTTGGTATATGGAATCGGCGATAGCATCACGCACAATACTCATTTCTTGACTTTGTTGCCCATTCACCGTTTCATATGTTTCTTCATGTTCTCTAAGCCGATCTCTGTTTCTTCATTATCACTAACATAATCTTCATCTTCATCATAACGCTTAAACTCTTCATCAGCTATTGCCTCTCTCATCTTATGTAATTATGCATTTGCCATCGAAGCAACAACAATTAATCTTTGACTTTCAAAGGGAAATTTGGCCATTTTTTTAAAATTGGCCACCGGGACTTCCATACTCCAAAACAACGCTCAATTATATTTCTTAATGATGAATGAGAGTGATTAAACAATTCTTTAGTTTCACTTGCCCGCTGCCCTCTTCGGAATTGATTTGAATGATAGTGTGTGCCTTTGTAAGGTGCTAAAAATCCAGGCATATTTGGATATCCAGCATCAACAACATAATATTTACCTGTGAGAGTAATTCACATCAACAAATAAGACTAAAAAATGAGATTCCTAAATGATTGCTAACCTCACAGGAGGTATCGTAAATCTCAAAGTTGGTCTATGAATAGCTTCGTTAAATATACGAGAATCATGAGCGGATCCTTCCCATCCCGCCAAACAAGAGTGAATCGCATGTCAAATGAGCATCTTTGACATAGCATTTTAAGTGCAACCACCTTTTCTCCCATGATAGGCAAGTTGTTAAGCTAAGCGGGATAGCATCATCGACATGTGTTCCATCAATTGCACCAATACAACCTAATTAAGAACAAAAATAAAAAATAAAAAAATTAAGAAACAAATATATGAAAATATATTTTTCATAGTAAAAAAAATTGATACTTGATGGGGAAAAAGTTACCTTGAAGTGTGGCCAATATTTATGATTATTACGTATATAACTTGGTATTTCTTCAAATGACGGCGCAACAATCATTGACATAGAAAACTTTATAAGAGCTTTCAACACGATATTGAAGTCGACTGATGGTTTCTCTTGAATGTTGAAAACGTTCTTGTAACATTCGATTCCTTTCGTCATGACCAATAGTCATTAGAAAGATAGCCAATTCCTTTCGTGTTCATATCCTTATTGTGTTGTGTTCGTGTTTTGCTCGTGTAAATACGATAGTGACACGATAAGATAAAGATACGATAATTACACGTTTACCTGTTATTTTGTATGTATGTTTGTATCGTGTATTGTCGTATAACATCGTGTCATATCGTGTAATTTTCTATCGTGTATTAACGTGTAAATCAATTTTTTATTTTTGAGTTATCGTGTCAAATTGTGTCGTGTTGTGTCAATACGAAAATTTTCGTTTACGTGTTCGTGTCGGAGCATGTCCTTATTATGTCGTGTTCCACTATAAGAAAACAATCAAATTTCAACAAAATAATTCAGAAATAGAAAAGCGTTGGAATTTTTAAAATTCAACGGAAATTCAATGCTACATTATACCATTGAAAAATTCCAATGAAAATTCCAACAATAAACAAAGATTACTATAAATCGTTGGAATTTAAAATTTCAATGAAAATTCTAACACGGAGAACAAACCATTGGAAAATTCCAACATTAATAAAATCCTTGGAATAAACCATTAAAATACTTATTGGAATTTTTAAAATTAAGCAGAAATTCCATTGCTAAAAATTACAATTGGAAAATTCAACAAAAATTCCAATGGTAAACAAAATATTGAAATTAATCATTGGAATTTCTGTTGGAGTTTTAAAATTCAACCAGGAAATTCCAATGGTACAACGGGTTGTTGGAAAATTCTATTGGAAATTCAATACCAATGGAAAATTTCAATAGGGTTAAAAAAATTTGATAGTATTATTCATATTGATAAAATATATATTCTCTTAGAGTCGATAATATTGAAACTACATATTTAAACGTGTTTGACTTGGGACAAATTGATGATGGATGACCTCTTTGGGAAGTTAAAGATATTAGATAATGAGATAACATGATTTGAATATTTCAACGGATATATACATTGGAATTACCATTGGATTAAATTCGATGGTATAACTCGTTGGAATAACCATTAAGTTTTTTCCAACGATTATATATATTCAATGTATATACCGTTGGACTAAATTCAACGGTATTTACATTGGCATATATATAATCGTTGGAAAAAACTCTAATGGTTACTAAATTCCAATGGTATAACTCTATTGGAATTAGTGTTGGAAAAAAATGTTGGAGTTTTTCCAACGGTTGTATATTCAATAGATAAATAATGTTGGAAGTAGTTGAAATATTTTCTATTGGAATTTTGCCATTCAACAACCATTTTACCAACGATGCATTTTTACATTTGGAATTTACATTGGAATTTCCGTTGGAATCGATAATTCCAATGGTAATTGGCCAATTTCCAACAGATTTTCCCATTGGAATTTTCTTATTTTTTGTAGTGTTCATGTCAGACCTTGTTATATCGTATCATTCCGTATCGACATGAAACACGACACGATTACTGCGATTTTGTCACATCTACTTTCATGCGTGGTTGGTGAAATGACTTTGCCAAGATATGTTGGTCAAGAAAGAAAACAATTGTGAAGAATCGAAACAACAAAGGAATATCCACCAAACATCTTCTATAAATCTATTTACTTTCGTCGATTTATTGTATTACCGTTCAAATAATTAAAATAATTTATTTTATGAAAGACCTTGTTTCTAAGTAAATATGTCATCTTGTTGATGATATGGACCCATCCCTGAATTTCTAGCAACTTTTCAATTCTATGGAGAAAAATCAGTCTAGATCCTTTATTTCTTTTTGAGAAAGCTTTAGATCCTTTAATTTATTTCAATTTAGTATTATATCTATATTATGATTATAAATAAATGTTAAATGTATATAATCATCCATATATATACACTTATTATGTGTTTGTGATAAGTAATATGAAATACAATACTAAAGTAAAAGAAAAAAGAAATTGAAGAGATGAAAAATACCAAATACAATCTTACCATTTCGCGATGTTCTTGATGTATTTGGTGAGATAGGGTGGTGGATTGAGGCTTTTTTTTTTTTTTTTTTTTGAGAATGAAAGATAATATCATTAATAATGAATCAGAGGGAGCTTCTGCATCACCGAGTCGAGCGTGATGAGGAAGTATTCCCAAAGCAGACTCAATAGGACCCGGAAGAAAAAAGCGTAGCGTCTTAGGTTGTGCGCAATGTACAATTCGAGTTAAATGCGACCCGATTAAAAAAAGCGAAACAAAACTAAAAAGAAGCAATCTAATATCGTCGATAATGTTCCCAGTACGAAAAATCCGTGATCTCCTTGGATAAAGCTCGCCAAATGTTGATATTGTCCGTCTCCGAGGATTACATGTTCGAAACCCCCCTTTGATCGTGACTTGGACCCCTTCCCTACACGCCCATGCCTCAACAAGTTCGATTGTCAAGACTTAGGGTAGAATTTTGCTCGGACCCCTTTAACCCATACCCTATCGTCCCCGGATCACCGAGCGAGTCTCGTTCCTTGTTCCGCTATGATTGAGGCATCGATAGTAACTTTCACGCACCAGTTTGTGGGAGGCTCCCACGCATCAGCTCCCAACCCTTTGTTTGTCGTAAAATGTTGCGCTTTGCTCACATTTTGGTGTTGACAAGTCTCTCCTTGTGCAAGCTCAATGCACCACATATGAGTGAGTTCCGTCTTACGAAGAAAATTCAGCATATTTCGTGAGTACGGATACTCCATAGCAACATGATGATCAGTTGTGAGTCCTTGTCCGGAGTTATCCATACACCATTCAATCCGTGATTACCCGCTCTGAAGGTTAGAGATATTCATCAGAATTGGACTAATTTCCCATAGGAAAGAGACCGGGGGACGGTCTCGTAAGGTGCACTCCCCGTTTCCTCATCCACAGCAGGCATCAAAACATATCAACCTAGCTCATGTGACAATTCCTTTCTAGCGGAAGTCTATTTTTGATGCACTTCCACATAAAAATTTTAACTTTTGCGGTAATCAAGCTTCCACATCCGTCTCCATAGCTTATTTGCTTTTCTCCATGGATGATGATGATGGTCGACTCCATCGGCTAATTCTTCGGCTACCCGGTCCTGCTTTATAAACTCCATTTTTGGTATGATGCCACATCAATTTATCCATACTTGTCATCAAAGTGATAGGAATGGTGCAATTGCTTTGGCTTCTGCGGGGGTAAATAAATTGTTCAACATTTCAATGTTCCATCTTGTACATCATCTAACATGAGATGTCGGACGGTGAGTCATCCGGCCGCTCTCTAGGGCTTGCAATTTGAAAATTCGGTAACTCCGCAGTGAGGTCTTCAAGCGTGCACTATACTTCCATTCCCAATATTCCACGAATTCCTCGATTAATAATTTGTCTCCCGCATAGATGTTTCTCCAAGTGTAAGATGGATTATAGCGATCGTTGCATTGAGATAATTATTATTAGGATAATACACAACTTGAAGTGATTGTGCTAGTAATGAATTCTCTCGTGGATAAGTCGGCAACTTTGTTTTGCTAAAATTACCTCATTGAAGCAATGTAAATCTCTAAACCCTAGACCTCCTCGTGCTTAGCGTTGGTCATTATTCTATGATACCGATGAATTTTCCTTTCCTCTGTTTTTGTCCCCACCAAAAGTTGCTAATGATAGAATTTAATTGTTGGCAAACATTTTGGGGAAGAAGAAACAACTCATGATATAAGATGGAATAGCTTGCGCATAACCGCCTTAATAAGAATCATTTTTACGGCGATGACATAAATTGGCACTTCCATTGCTTAAGCTTTTTCGGACCGATCGACAAAGTTTGGAAAATGTTTTTAGAAGCGCCCAACTACGATGGCGGACCCAAAAATATATCATGCTTTTCAACAAGTTTAACCCCAATCTCCGAAAGTTGTTGTTGCTTCACTAGATCGATGTTCTTGCTAAAAGAGATTTGGTTTATCCAAATTTATTCTCTGCAGGATGCCTTTTCATAATTTGAAGAATTTTGAGCATTTCATCAATCTCTGCTCATTCGTCCACTTGAAAACAAAACTATCATCGGCAAAAAATAGATGTGAAATCATTGGTGCTTTCGTCTTCAAATTCGAATGCCATGTAGGAGTCCATTCGATTAAAGCCCTCCGAATCATAGAAGAGAATGCCTCTGCACAAAAAACAAAAACAAATCTGAAACGGGTCTCCTTGTCAAAGCCCACGGGAAGGAGAAAAATATTCTCCCGAGTTGTCCATAATGAGAATAGAAAAAGAGCCGGAAGAGATGCATTTCATGATAATCTCCACAAAGGAATGATTAATACCCAGTTTAACATCACATTACGAAGAAATTCCACTCAGCGCGATCATAAGCCTTACTCATCAAATTTAAAAGCAAAATTTCCTCACGGTTTTTGCTTTACTATTTTCATAGAGTGAAAAATTTCAAAAGCTAGTAAAAAGCATTATCAATGATGAGATGCGGGAACAAAAGCGGTGAGCATAACAAATGAGGCTCGTGAGAATAGATTTTAGTCCATTAGCAATGGTTTTGTGACTAGTTTAAAAGTACATTGCATAGACTAATTGGGCGAAAATCATGACTAATTCGGCTTTCTTTTTCTTAGGGATTAAGGCTATAAAAGTTTTGTTCAATTCCTTAGGGGCCGGTGTTACCATTCAAGATATCGAGACAATGTGCAAAATATCGAATTTAATGGCGACGAGAATTTGTGAAAAAATAAAGCGAGGCATACCGTCTAGTCCGGGGCTTTGGTTGGGTGTATCTGCATTGCCTTATGTCGTAACCTCCGCCTCCATGAATGGTTGTGCGGAGTTTCGTTCATTTACTGCCCGTCATTTTATTTTCAAGTGCATTGGTGCTCGAGTCATTTCCACATCGGGTTGAGAGGAAAACAACTTCGTGGTAATAGTGCGAATGCCGCCATAATATACAAATCATCCTCAATCAATTATTTGCATTGTCCGTAATTTTCAATTTTAATCCTTTGCTGCAACCCGATGCCGTTTGTGAAAAAAAAGCCGACGAGTTTTTCACCATCTTTAATCGATTTGCTCGGGGCGTTGATGCCAGTAGCTCCTTTTTTATAGATCACCCCCAGACGATCTTCCAACCCTTCCATTTTGTGATCTCGTCGAAGTAGGAATAGGCGGCGAGTTTCGATTTGCTTTTCACAAATGTAAATTTGGTGCTCAACGTTCCCAAAGTGATCCTTTCCCGGCTCTTGAACTCCTGCTTGCAGTATTGTATTTTAAGGCTAATCCTTCAATGTTATTGGCGTCGGCCCATACATCGATTGAAGGTAGATTTTCCTCCTTTTCCTTTTAATCCGATTTGGTGATTGGTGTCGTTCCATTCTATCTGCATAGGACATTGATACGAGGCCAAATGCAGGGTAAGTGTAACACACATGGTTCGGGAACTAAAATATCAACTTCGTGTTCCCAAGACAATGATATAGTTGTTCTTGTATATTGTTTTCTCCACTCTGTCCATTTGTCAGGTGAAAGAAAAACCCTCGTATCCCCAATCTGCTAGTCGGGCGCCTAGGATGCAATTATTAAAAGCTTCCATCTTGCTAACATCCTTTTTTGTCTCCCCCTATCTTTTCATATTTGTAGATAATTTCATTAAAATCCCCGAACCACGACCACCCTCTTCCGTCGTTAGTATGCGCCGATTAGTGATTAGTTGCCATGTTTGATGTTTTGGCTCTCTCCGGGCCGACCATAAATCCCCGTTAATCTCCGTTCGGCAAATCCGTGAAATTAATCCATCCAATGTGGTGCAAAGATGATGAATTAATAGTAACCTCATATGACTCTTTCCATAATAAACATAGTCTTCCTCGTCTTCCACCAGTGGTATCAATCGACAACAAATTTTCCATCCATTCCAATATTTGGTAACAAATCATTAAATTCCTCCGCACAAGTTTTGTCTTCATCGAGAAGACTGGCGGGATCTTCAATTGAATCAACCTTTTAAGCGCATTAGCGTCGGTGGGTTCCCAAGCCCCAAGCGGTTCCAATAGCAACTCATTGTTCCGTAGGGTTGCACTTTGCAACCTCCGTCGATGTGATAAAATTGCTTGGCCTCTCAAAAATTCGAATTCCTTTTTTTTTTTTTCTTTGGTGCGGTTGGTTAACCACGGTATGGTAGTGAAGGGGCTAGACCTTTTTAGTGGTAATATGGTA
>JABTTQ020000208.1:0-50000 GCA_016081115.2 Rehmannia glutinosa
TTTGTTCAGCACATCAGTCGCATCAAAACCAGCATTGTCACACAGTTGCCTCGGGATTACCTACAACAAAGAAGTGAATAACGTATGAGATAGTAAAGTTGACTAATAATAACAAACAGAGAAGCAAGGCAAGCCAACTATCAGCATTGAACCTTATAAAAAAGGCAAAAGCACTTTACCTTGATCATAAAATGAGAACACATAAATAACATGAAAAAATAAACCCATGAGACAAAATCCCTACTTGCTATCGACATTGAGATTAATCAATCCAAGAACGCCACTTAATATTAGAAGAGCAACAAACAATAAGATTTGCAATATCCAGCATATGTTTATAACACACAAAAGTATTTAGTTTCTACATGATATTATCCAAGATTTTCAGTCTGCTTCATCAACTTATCTTTCTTGTATGAATCAAAGATGCATACTTGAGAAATATTTTCATATCTAACTTGGAGTTCTAGGTTTAGATTCACATCACTCCACGAGGAACTTAGCATAAGAGCAAACATATGCTTTTTACAAAATCTACCTCAAGGGCTTTAGCATAAGAGTTTATGAAGAGCTGGGACTTCCCAGCAATGGTACGTGCGTGCTGCCTCAAATATCGGCTTATCTCCATCTGCAGACACAAGAAAAGCTTCAAAAATCAAAGTGACGATGACATCTTCACATACTCATATTTTTAGATGCCAGTGGAGAATTCTTACATCAATAGCACCGCCACCAGCAACTACAGTCGAGCTTCTCAGAGCCCTTCTGACAATCATAATTGCATCATGTAAACTTCGCTCGGCCTCCTCAATAAACTAAAATCATCAAGGACAAAAGTTAGAGCTAAAGTCCAAATAATGTATGAGAGCAGGATCAAAAGTGGCACAAACCTGATCTGCTCCACCACGAAGAACAATTGTGGCAGTTCGACCAGATGGACATCCACTAAAAATATTAAATCTCTCATTTCCAACTTGCCTCTCTTCAAATAGGTCACAAGATCCCAGAACCTTCCAAACAAAAATTTCAGCTGTCAACTCAGAGAATGTAAAATCATATTGTAGAAACATAAAGTAAAAAAAGCCATTTAGCCAATTCGGATTTTGGCGGAAAAAAGCAAGAGAACAACCTCATCAATTACGTTGTTCACGGTTGTCTGCACAGTTCCACCAGTAGCTGCTGCAACCCGCAGCAAATCTTCTTCAGTAACTCGACCAGCACAGAATATATCACGATCTGCAAAATACTGAGCAAAAAACAACAAATGACTCTTCTTTTTCATAAAAATGCCAAAGATCGTATGGATGGTGTTTGGTTGAGCTTATAAGCTATTCAAAACATCTTATAAGATGTTCGAGAGCTTATAAGCTGTTACATTTAAAAAAAAAGATCTTATAAGCTCCTATGTAAGATGTTGGCACCTTATAAGGTGGGAAATCGAAACTTTTTTTCAAAATAAGATCTTATTTCAACAACCTCCTTTAATTTTGACTATTTTAATTACAAAATTGTCATTTACTAATATCTTAAAAGCTACACCATCTTATTTTATCCAAAGTCCAAACACTTCAACAACTTATTTTTAAATCAAGATCGAACATCTTATAAGCTCTAAAATTTTCTTATAAGATGTAGGAGCTTATAAGATCTTTTAAATAAGCTTGGCCAAACACACTCTTAGTTTCCCCTAATAATCATGTTGAAGATATCATAGGACTGACAAATTGCTTATCTCATTCCAATCATGATCGATCCCCTAATGACCCCATGATTCTTTATCTTTAACTAATAAATGTACATAAACTGGCTGCTCCCTTTCAGCAAAAGTTCCATAATATAAACACCTATATTACATGAACATCAACGAGTAAATTGGTCAAAACCATTACCTGAGTAGCCAGATCACCAATGGCAAGTCGTGACAAAACAACTTTAGCTCCACTTTTCACACATTTATCCAACTTATCATAAATGATATTCCATTCTGCATCTACAATTGATTGATACTGTAATGGATCTGACAATCTGTATATAGAAAGATTTTCTAGGAAAAGTAAGTATTTGTTGAACTTATTGGGCAACAACCTTGCAGTGGGAAGAACAGATCAAAATATGAAAAAAGTCTAACCTTATCTCTGCATTTTCCTTCTCTGATTTTAGCTCCAATTCTATGTTTAGCACAAGTATCTTGGGATTTACAAATTTCTTTGGCTGTTGCTCAAAACCAGCATATGAGAAGGTCTTTTTGAAGGCCACACCATCCACAAGAAAAGAATCCCTCATGGTACCTCCAGGAACCTACAAAGCATATTAGCACAAAAAGCGCAACACAAAGACTGAAATAGGGAGTACGTATAACTAGATCATTTAGTTGTAATGAAAATAAAAAAGATTGCAATACCACATAAATCGATATATAGAAAAGTGTGCATCAAAGTGGAACTATCAAGGCTTTAAAATGGAAATAATCTGAAACTTCAGAATAATTAGGTTCGGCATAATTGACAGGGCAGAGTATAGATGCTTTGCTAGCTAGTTTCCCAGTGCCTGACCAAGAATTAGCAGGACTATTTATCCAGGCTTTGAGCTTGAAAAGGAAGTTGGACCAAACGGCAGATGAGTACAGAGTATAAACTTCATCAAATACTTGTGCCCGGTTTTACATATTAAATCATATTTGTATGATCATGTTTACACGATTTGCAGTTGAAAAGTTAGACAGTTTTCCATAATGCTAAATTATCTGAGTCTTATTCTACAATTGAAAACAGATGTTCTCTGGATTTCTTCACATCCATGACTCCTCTTCCCCCATCCCCACCCCCAATATACTTTTAAGCAGTCACCGATGAATATCCATTTATGGTCTTATAATCTTCTCCGTATTTATTTACTTAAATATTTTCATCAAACTGTACACTGTAGTTGTTCAGGATATGCAGGAAAATGTAAGAATGATGTTTCCGATACAGGCATAACAAAAAGTGCTTTTTACATGCGTCATCAAAACTTATCATCTCGGGGTAAGCAAGTAGTGTTAAGAATAGCTTTTTTTATCATATGCAAAGGGAAGAATCATACTGGATCAGTTTCTGATATAACTATACATTCTGGGCAAGTTCTTGTGAAGTCTTATGTTCAGCTCTCCCACAGTATTATTCGACACGCATGATCATGTATGGGAAAATGATAGTTACATTTAAATGGGCAAAGGTTGTACAACTCATAAGAAAGCTGCATCTCCACATAAATATCACCCGGAACCACAACAGGGACGTTTCTAAGCATGATTTAGTAATCTACAAAAAGTGCAATATAAAAAAGCTCAGATGCTAGGGGATCTAGGTTTAACTAGCCAAACAAACACTTGGAATAATACTAAAAAATGACTAACATTTAAGAAAACCATTGAACTCTTATCAGAACATTGTTGATAAGGATATATGCTGCAAAACGCAGTAACATACAAAAAAATCTCTAACAAAACAAACAGTATAACATCAAAATTACGATTATCCAGAAAAACAAGATTGACAGTATCTCTTAAACAAGCGTGATAAAAGAACAACACTAACTACAGCCTTATATATACCTTCTTAATTCCAATCATGTTCAATCTATCATCGTTTCCAATGGCAATGACAGCATCCACCACCATGGTGGCAAAGAACTCCTTTTCACCACCAATGAGCTTTGAGGATAGGGTTGTTGCAGCACATTTAGCCAGTAAACTCTTCTTTTCTTCCAAACTTCTTCCCTCTATGCTAACAGCTAATTCTTTTATCTTCTCAATGGCCTATTCATTTAAAAAAAAGTATGAAATGCATGAGATATAGATCTATGTCCACATTCAAACATATCAAATTAAGCTCCTATTGCTACCAAATAAGAAGCTGTTCGGTAACTCCTAATAATATTTTGAGGATGAACTCCATCTTCAATAAAAGGTTTTGCTTCCTTGAGGAACTCCCCTGCAAGCAGAACTACAGTAGTGGTCCCATCACCAACCTGAAGAACAAACAATAAAATATCTAGAGATTAAATGGGCATGCAACTCCACAGGGAGTATTATGGGTGCGATAAATGAAAAATAGAAGATTTACAAATAGTTCAATGTAAATTCCAAGTCAACTTGATGGGATGAACAAGAAGCAATTTAATTTCATCTTGATTATTTGCAACTGGAGCAATTTGTATCTGAAACCTTTGTGTTTGCTCACTTTTTTTTTCCCCAAGACATCTAAACTTACAATGATTCAGCATCAAGGAAAAACTCAAGGCATAACCTAAAAAGTATATAACCAAGAACGTTGGCCAAGAATTTTCACAAATGCTGACTCCTAGCCTCACAATAGTATAACAAGTTGAAATGGTTTTATCCCATATTCAAATGGAGTCATCACATGAATCCTCTTTTTTCAGTTCTGCTGCATCTTGAGCCTTTGGAAAATAACCACAGAAACTCAAATCCTTTATAATTAACTCAATCAAATGAATATATGTATAATACCTCAGAATCTTGGGACTTTGCGATATCCACAAGGATCTTGGAAGCAGGATGGACGATGTCAAGAAGCTTCATTATGGTGGCGCCATCGTTAGATATGGTGGTGTTCCCCTTATCATCATGGATCAACTTGTCCATGCCCCTCGGACCAAGAGTGGTTCGCACAACATCAGCGACAGCCATGCACGCATTTATGTTACTAACTAACTGTGGCTTCCCTTGGGATGTATCAGTCCCTTCCTTGAGCAGTATGATTTGCGGTTGCTGTTGTTTGATAAGCAATCCACCGCAACAAAGGTTAGTTACAGCATGAAGAGGCCAGTGGATGAGGAAAAAATGAAACAATTTTTCCAACAAAATCAATGACAATTCGAGGAATCAAGTTAAGGTATAAAAAAAAAGAAGAACCAACAGCTAGGAAACTGGTAATCAAATCCCTCAATGTCACGCTCTCGGGTAATAAGATAAACCCAAGAACTTTCTGGACAATTTTTGTTTTTGTTATCCCAAAATATTTTCATTCTCCCAAAGTAAAACTAAACATATATCACGTTCTCCAATGCATTTGCTCCAAATACATCGCATTTTCCAATTCATTCTATCAAAAAATCACCCAAAACAAATCCATACACTCCTTGACCTTTTGGCATACATTTCACAAATTTCTATCAAAAAAATGTTGTTTACTATTAAAAAGATGACATGTCATCTATTAATTTTATCTAATTATATATCAAATATTAGCTGCAACTATTCAGGTGTTTACAATAACGATTGTGAAAAACAAAAACCAAGAAAATCTGTTGGAAGATTGCTCCATGAATTGGTTATTTCGGAAAGATGTAGCAATTTATCATCCTTTTATGCAAAAACTAAAAACCAGAATATTCAAATGCTAAAGACATGCACTGATATAAAAATAACAAAGAAGACTTGAATAACACATCAATTAGTTGTCTGATAATGTTTGCACATTCATATCATTTTTTGTTTATTTGATAGCCATAGAAAACAATGCCTTTTTTTTTTTTTTGCAATAGCTTGAGAGAATAATGTTAATTTGTTGTTATAAATTTATTTATGGTACATTCTTATTCCCCATGTTCCAGGAGTGAGGGTGACAGAATCAATATCCAAAGAAGAATATCCCTTATTTCCGAGGGAACAAAGCCAATTAACAAAGAGAAAAAAGAAATTATCCCTAAAATTCTGAAGTTCTACAAAAAATTTATCAAATTAGGCAATTGTAGAGAAAAATAATGACCAGGACCACATTAATAACACAGAAGCTGAGCATGTAGATGTCTATCCAACCAGACAGCTGCTCACCTCAGTTCCGTAGCAAAAGGTTATTTTTACCTAGCTCCACCAATATCCTGAATGCTGTTTTTAACAATTGCAGGACTAAGAAAAAAATAAAAATAAAAACTCACGTTTTGTCTTTGCCAAATCACCAAAAATTGAATAGTGTCCTTACAACAGCATCACCGATCAATGAGAAAAGTTGTTACTCTTATAAACCACTCCTACTATCGCATTCTCGCTAAATTAATCTTAGGAGAAAGAAAAAAGAAAAAGGAATTAAATAACACTATCCCAAGTCCACCCCTCGCCCCCTCCCCCTCCCCCCCCAAAAAAAAAATTAAAAAAAAAATAAGAACAGACATAGAAAACTACAAGAGGAATTGAAAAACCAACAGTGAGCACAGGACAGTGTGTATGAAGATCACAAAATGATTGGATTCTCTATACAAAACAAACACAAGTTATAAACATAAAAAGATATAGATCGTGAGAATACCATCATGCTTGCCATTGTTAGATGTGTGTCTGTCAATGAGTATGTGAGATGATAGATTGCAGAGAGCAGAGAGGAAAATAGGAGAAACCACTAGGTTTTAAGAGGTTTTGCCTTTAGTTTTCAAAAAAACATTTGCATAATTTATGAAAATCAAAAAAGACTTTTGCCTTGGGGAGTTTTAGATCTAAAAGGTGAGAATAGCAGACTAAACAGAAATTCCAATATCAATAATTTTATAAATAAATTTTTTTTGAAGCCAATTCTTATACTATGCAAAAAGTATAAATATTTTCTCAATAATTGAATATGACTTTAGAAATCCATTTTTGAATTCCGGATAGAATATCTTTAGAAAATCACTTACAATTAGATTTAAAATAATTTTATCGTGCTTTTCCAAAAAAAATTAATATTAAAATAATAATAATAATTAATAATAATAATAATAATAATAATAATAATGCTATAGTCGATGCAACAAAAAAATAGTTATTTATCATACACCTTAAACAACTGTTAGCTTTTCAAATTTTGTGAGCAATGGGTGTCATCATCCAAATTTAGTAATTTATTATAAAACAGTTTGAATCTAATTTCATTCGATTTAACACAAGCCATAATCATTTAAAAATACTTATTGTTTCCAATGTTCAATAATTTTTTCGAGAATAAAAATTAAATTTTAAAAATTTTCTCTTATAAATGCAAAAAGTATAAATATTTTCTCAATAATTGATGTGCCAAACTAGAGTTCCCAATTTCCAAATAAAAATGGACTATCTTTTAGAAATAAAAACCTTGCAATTAGATTTAAAATTGGAATCCTTGCATATTAATATTTTTCACAAAATTAATGATTTCAAGATGTACTCTTGAAAAGGCTTACTGCTGATATTCGATTAGCTGCAAAAACAAATGGCCAACGATGAGGTAATTTTCTGACCACTTATCGCATTGTTAAATTGCACGGGCTGTTAATCAACAAATAATAATGAATCTTAATGGGTTTAATAATTTATGATTAATAATAATAATGCTATAGAGATGGGGTTTCAGGAAAAAAAATAGTTTTTTATCTTGAAGAACTGGTTCAATATTTCTCGCCTTAGCGTTTTTCTTGGAACATTTTTCGCAATGAGAGTGAAATTACATGCTTTATTGAGAAATAGGTTGTGAATGGTGATATTGGTGCTACAATTTACGGCCTCAATAACCTTGTAGATTTATTCAGTAAAATTTGGAAAATGATCAATTAAAATGTCACTGGCCCTTTATATATTTGTTGTTTCTAACAATGTTGATGACCAACAGGATGCTGATGTTTCGGATGAAGTGCGAATCCTACGCGAAAGAATTGATAAAGAATGCCCTAATTCAATGGGGTGGAGTGTGGTATCACTTTTGGAGTCTTTGAAGGTCACTCCATCTTTTAAGCCTTTTGTTGCAATAGGACCTATATTGCACATTCATTGAATTTGTACCTACCTATAAAACAATCTTTTTTTTTTTTTGTTAATGACGAAATATTCCGTAGTTATGTTCTAAATTTATGAAGAAAAATATTATTGTGTGGATGACATGCTACACTGAGCTGAATATTTTTCCGCTCACAAATTCCTTTAGTTAATGCATGACATAGATGAAGGATGTGTAGAACTATCATATTCTTTCAGAAGTTTCGTCTCCTTCTTCACTGCAGTTATATTGCCAGCAGATTATTATCTGTTCACTGACAGTCTTGGGTTTTCCTAGGCGCTTGAGAAGCAAGAGTTTGATTTCCGTTCCCAACGCAGTTCAGATTGTTCAAGATTGCAGCAGGAAATTGATGAACTTGATAAAATGTTGCATAGTGGTAGAGATGACGAAGATTCGGACAAGTTTCATCATTCTTTTCAAGAATCTAATTGCAGACTTGAGTCAGCGAAGCAGGTTAGATAAGTAGTCTATAGCTTTCCACAAGTAAATAAACACCTAAGATGATAATTTTTCCATTTTGCTCATCTAGGCATTGGACTTATTATGTTCTCTTTCATCAAATGATTCCTTTCAGCAATTTTCAGCAAATATATTTTTATTTGTGAACCGAGGGCAGATTAAGTAATTTTATTCAACATTTTGAAACTTCACTTAAACTTGATAGCTTAACGAATTTGCCCATACTAAACCCTGTGGAAAGGAACGTAAACAAACTACTTTGCAGGTCCTTTATTGTTGTTACTTTTAATTTGAGATAACATTGACTAATCCTACTTCTGTATGTTTTGGGCTTAATTGCAATTTTAGCCCCTTAACTCTTAGGGGTTGGTAATATTGTCCTATAACTTTTGATCTGGCGGTTTCAGTCCTTGATGATTTTTTACCCTTTAGTCACAATTGCAATTTCACTCATGTAACTTGTAACGATCATAGGTATTTTGGCTAAAGGACAAGAGTATAGCGGGAAAAATAAAATATTGAAATACCCAATTGGGACCAAAATTGCAAAAATTAGAACTTGTGAGATCAAAATTGCGCATAATCAATATCTTACGTGATCAAAATTGCTACCTCAAATATTTGTAGGACCAAAATTACTAGCCCTCCTATAATTAAGGGACCAATTTTGCAATTAAGCCGAATGTTTTGTGTTGTTTGAGCAGAGAGGTAACTTACTTTTTTGCTTACGGTTATCTGAATTTCATGCCACTGTGAGCTGCGTAATGGTTTCCTTGTCCTTTTTTTTTCAATATTTTTTCGTCTTTTCTCTGTTTTTTCCAATTGGAGTTTTAAGCAGAAATTGCTTTCAAGTGAAAAAATTAAATGAGGTGTTGCTCAAACCATAGACCCGGGATACACTTGGATTTTCCCGCATACTCAATTTTTTTTCCTGTCATGTACTACTTCGTTATGTTGTTTGACTCAACTTTTCCTTTATCGGAAGTTATTTCTGGTCTTCCTTTTAAGGGGAGAAAAGAACCTGATGATTGTCCTGAATTGCTGGTAGCCTTTTGATTTAAAAGTTACAATTATATAAATGTATTTGTCTATAGTACTTCAAATTCCAAAGAATCTTATTCAACCGTGTGTTTCTTTTTTTAAATGATTAAATACTTGTTAATTAAGATTGTCAGATTCTTGAAGTTGCAGCCATGCTGATACAATCTGATACTCAAGAAAACCTTCCCGTTCATCTAATGGTTTTTTTTTTTAAATTGTTATTTAAGATTGCTTGTGATTGGTTCCAGATTCTTGAAGTTGTAGCAATGATGACTCCTCTCTCTCTCAAAGATACCTTCGCATTAATCTTCCATTTTATTTATTTATTTAATTTGTAAGCTGTAAGCATCTCCATTATTAGTTCCTTTTGTGCTCCAACAGTGTTGTTCAATATATATTTGATTTGAAACTTCATGGCTTCAAGATAATTCTTGTAAACTGATGTTATGGTTTGTTTCCTCCCTTTGGTGGTAGGAACTTGCAGCAAAGTTAAGATCAATTGTGTCACTAAAGCGGCAGCTTGGTGAAGTGGCATCACAGGCTGAACTAATACAGTACCCTTCTACACGTCCTGGTTTCGTTGCTTTAAAAATTATAGTTAAATTTCTTTTCTCCTGTTTTCTATTTCTTATCATATTATTTTTGAATTTGTGACTAATAATGCAGGTATGAACTTCGGTTCTCTGAACTTAATACTCAGATTCAGGTAAGTGCTTCAGAATTCCATACTTTCTGCATAAGTTTAGCTTATATTAGGCTGAACTGCACCAACACTTGTTATTTTGTAGAAAAAGCTTCAACAAACCCATAAGCACTATGATACATACAATGCTTTATTGGAGATTAAAGAATTGATGCTGAAGGAAATTTCTCTGTTGAACTCAATTTGTTTGCAGGTGAAGTTTCTAGAAGTACTTTGTCTTTTGTTCTGCTTGTATCATATTAGTTGCTGGATTTCAGTTAAAGGCATCTGCTTATCTTCTTACATTTAACATCTATGCAAGTAAGTCTCTGTCTTTGACAGATGCCAGATCAGCCTAAGCTGTTTCAGTAACGTGTTGAAGAACTGTCTTATTCGATATATCCTTCTGATTCTGCTTCTACATGCTAAGGTTGAGGGATTGTTGAGTTGCTACCTAAGACAAGTGTTAGATTCCTTTAAATTACTGGAGTATATTACTACATGGGATATGCGGAAGTCAGAAGTTTAGAGTAGCATTCGAAAATTTCCAGAATATGTTTGCAATTCAACATCAAATACTAGTTCCATTCTGCATTTGGATTTAGTGAGGGGAAATGTTTATTTTTAATTCTGAGAGAATAATTAGATGTTGAACTTTATGGAAACGGCATGATTCAAAAGCAACAGTGGAATCTTGAATTGATGAAAACAGATCTCATACGTGTAGAGTAGCCATGGAGAATTAGTTTCTGCATGATAAAGTATATATCCTTCCTTGACTTGGTAATATTCGATTCAAGAATCAGATAAGAGTTGATTGAGAATCCAATGGAAGGAAGGTAGTGAGCGATTTTCTATTCATATATTCTTGCCATAATTGGTAATGATTAATTTTATTCAAGTCTGCACCTAGCTTAATGTTGTCTTATTCTCACATTTGGTCACGAAGGATCCACAGGTTGGACGTCTGAGATAGCAATTAGATTTAGTTCTTTTGAAGTTTTTAATGCATTTAATGCTAATATTCATACTTTCAGGAAGTAGAAATGCACTTACTTTCTTTTAGATGTTTGGCTTTTTCATATAAACATTATATCTTGGAAGTTTCTTACTAAAGGGAGTGTTTGCAAACTCTAAAATAAAGTGATTTTCAGCTTCTACCTGGAAAAAATAGTTATATTATTAAGATAGAAGCCCAGAATCACTTTTTTCTTTTTAGAGTTTGCAAACACTCCCCAAAACTGTGTTTATAATAGTTCTGCTCTTTTCATAACATGTGAGTTGTGATGATGGATGCTGCTCACATTTACAAAATAGCGTAACATGCTGCGTCATTTCTTGCAGTTTCAAAATGCTATTACTAGTGCTGATGGGAGGATAAAACTCATCAATTCCCTGGAAGGAATTTTAAATGGAACTCAACAGGTATTCATATCCTACCTTTCTGCATAAGCGCAAATATTTAAAAATTTGTTGAATGATGGCATTTCCTTTTCAACACTAAATTCATCGTCCCTAGAGTACTGTTCGTTAGCAATCTCTGTCTTTCCATCTGTACGTGTCACTATAGATTTTATAAAGAAGTTTAGGGATAATTACAAAAAAACTACCTCTGAGATTTAATATTATTGTAGAAAACATCCAGTTATCTTTTAAAATTACCAAAATCCCCTTGAGGTATCACAAATACCCCAGTTTGTGTTTGTTTTACAAATTACCCCCTCAATAGGTGCAATTTGTAAAATAAAAACATATATTAAGGGTGTATTTGTAATTTTGAAAGATAACGGAGGTAGTGATTCGTAATTCTCCCAAGAACCTTATGAACAATTTACTTATGCTCTAATTCAGAAACTTGAGAGAGTGGAACTGACACAGCAATCAGAACAAAAGTTGTATGATAGTGTTAAAGGGAAATATGCAGCTGCAATTTCAGAGCAAAGACAGAGCTCTTCTCTCTTGAAACTTTTCCAGGTACAATAATGCTATAATTTTAAATTGAGGAAATTACACTAAACCCCCGGACTATTCGCGTTTTCACGCTTTGCCATATAAACTATTCTTTGTGACACTTTACTTTCATATGTAATTTTTTGCACTTTGCCCTATATGGATAGTTTTACCCCTAAAGTTTTGTTTTTCTTAGAATAATGGAAATATTCAGTTACGACCATATCAAACCCATGATGCTTCCTTGCTCAAAAAAAAAAAAAAACCCATGATGCTTCCATATAAAAATTTAATAGTCCCTTAAATTCATATCTTATTTAATTGGTACGTAACCGTATATTAGTTTTAGTCAACTAGCGACGCAAACTTATAATTCGTCGCCAATATTAAATTTTTGAGCGATGAATAGATACTTTTTGTTGCTAATGAAAAATTAAAATTTTATAAAAATAAATTTTAGTGTTTTAAAAGGAAATTCCGTTAAAATTTGCAGCAATTAATATTACTTTTTCGTCACTAAAGTTTAAATAAAAGAAAAACTAATTAATTAGATAGCGGCCAAATAAATCCATTCGCGGCACATATTTTTAATAGTATCAGCAGTTTCATCAGAAAAGTTTTTCTAAAAAGAAATTAATATTATGTAAAACAAAGATACATCATTTTTAGAGCATAAAAGCGGGAGTTTTTTTTCCTATCAATGTCTCCCGCTTTTCTCACCAATGTATCTCTATGGCATCTCTTATATCAGGCGACTCCTAATGTGAAAAAAAATTTCAAATAACGTTAAAATTTCGCTTCAATTTTCACTTTTTGGTATTGTTGGCAAAAACTATCGTGACGCTTGTTAAGGTTGGTTGTGGTTTATAGTCGTAAAACTATGTGTGGTTGCACTATGAGGAACAACATCAAAATCGGTTAGAAATACCCGACTATAATCCAATCGAACAAGTTATGAGGATTATTAATTGTTTATATGGAAGCATGATGAGTATGATATAATCGTAATGGACTCTTACTATTATTCTAAGAAAAAAACAAAACTTTAGGGGTAAAACTGTTCATATAAGGCAAAGTACCAAAAAAAAATACATAATTCATGGTAAAATGTCACAAAGAATAGTTTATATGGCAGAACGCGAATACTATAGCGGATTTAGTGTAATTTCCTCTTTTAAATTTTACCAAAACTAATCGAGTTATATCAGTTGTAGTCTTTCTTGTCTTCTAGAATCTAATGTGGAGCAGTACAAAATTGGAAACTAAACATTGTCTTATATAAGTCACCATTTTTTGTCTGATGCGGAATTTTTGTCATTATGAATATAGCTTTATCCTAAGCGTATAGCAATTTAGAGGGGTGTTTGGCGGAAGAGCTTATAAACTCTAAAAAAATGTTTGGAAATTTTCTAACAAAGATCATATAAACTCCCAAAATAAGAGCTTATGAACTTATAAGCTATTTTCTATTAAAGTTGGGGAATCCCATCTTATTTTCAAAATAAAATCTTATTTAAGACTTTGACCATTTTTAATTACAAAACTGACATTAAATCATCTTATTTTATCAAACACTTAAACAACTTATATTCAAAATAAGATTTAACCTCTAAAAACATCTTATAAGATCTAGGAGCTTATAAGATGCTTCAAATAAGCTCCGCGAAACACCCTCTTAATATTCAGTATTATTCACTCTTTGAGCACTGTGTTTTGCCAAATCTGAAGTTATTCTTTTGTTTTATTTTGCTGAATTTCTTCCTTCACTTGAATGTCTGCAGAAGTTCTAAATGTTGTTATAATTGTCATATGTTAGTTCTCACATATAAAGATTTATAATCGACATGCTTATGCTACATCCTTATAATTCCAGGAAGAATGTGCAAGGAACGAGAGGCTTCGGGCACAGATACATGAACATTGACCTTGTACCTGAAAAAGAATTAAAAAACACAAATTTTATTAATTTTAAATCTGTTTCCTCTGTATTTCGTTTTTGTCTGCCTCATATATTTTCGGATGGGATCTTTTATACCAAAATGGTGATTCCTCTCCTATTACACCGCATGGATGATTGTCACGTGTACCATGATTCACACATAAATTCTGGGTTTTTATTAGAGCTGACAATGAGTTGGGCGGAGCCGACCCAACCCGACGACCCCAACAAACCAAGTCGTAAAATAGGCAAATTTCGTAGTCCGTACTTCTTGTGGCCCATCCAGGGCATAGCCCACCGAGTTTCTAGTTCCCTAGCCCAAATTTTTTTTCTCCTATTTTCCCCTAGCTCAATTATTTTTTCCCCTTGAAAAAACACATATAATTTTTTTTTCTTTTTTTTCCACATAAAAAACGGGACAAAAAAAGAATTTGGGGGGCCGGGGTGGCCCCCCTAACTACGCCCCTGGGCCCATCCCAGTCCAACATGTGTATTTTTGGTCAGGTTGTTCGGTCCTGTCGGGTTTCGGGTTAATTTAAGTGGCCAAAGTAGGCAATATCCTTTTCGGGCCTCTAAAAATAAAGCCAGTCCAACCCTGTATGTGGGACTTGTCCGGTAGACCCATCGGGCCAAACCAGTTTTGTTAAGGCAAGTGATATTATTATTATTATTATTATTATTATTATTATTATTGATTGTGGAATCAAGATTCTTTGATTTATGATGGTATATAACAACCCTAATGCAGCCAAATAAGTCCATAGCCAAGTAGAGATGCCCCCACCCAAATAATCAGAATAAACAGTAATTAATGATGTTTGAATCTCCATTCTCAAAAAAAAAAAAAAAAAAAGAGATTGAATCTCACATCAATCCAAATCTTTTTGAAATCGAATTTTTAAAATTATATTATTAATAATATCAGAATGATAAAATATTTTCATAAATATAGATTTCACATGGACCACACAAATAAGAACAAGAGTATAAAACCTTGATCTTGAAATTTGTCCTACCCAAAATTGGCAAATGCCAGTTGATTTCATGTTCATTGGTGGTATACAAGAAATTGCACATGCTGACATTCAATCTTGTCACCCCGTGGGAAATTTCATCTTTTTCTTTGTCTTTTCTCTTCAATAGTTTCGTTGAGTGAAGACAAAGCTAAAAGTGATTAATCTTGGACTTATTACTCATGACAAGACGCGAGTAATTTATTCAATTTTAGTACGTAATTGCTATTAAATTAAATCCCATGGCTTCCCACTATGTCTGTTGTTATTATTGATTGTTATTTTTATATTCCCATTGTGGCTAAGAATGAATTAATGAAATAGAAAAAACACAGACGTAATTCGTAACGTCATTCTTAGGTTGTTTTATCTGAAATATAATAAGAAAGTTCAATCTCAATAACAATGCTCATAAATTAGTACGTAATATACTACAACTCTTATTAGACTTCCCAATCACCATTAACATTCTATTTAATATTTTTACTTTTAACAAGAAAAATAACCATTACCACCAGCCATTTGGCCTAGTGGTATCACTCCCTCTAATGTGTGGGAGGTCAGATATTCTATCCTCAGTTGGAGTGTGTGTGCGTTGTATGTGCGTAACCTCAAAAAAAAAAAAAAATAACCATTACCTTTGAAGTCCAATGGGATGGCAATTTGGCCCGACCGGCCCCACACCAAACGGCCTGGCCCGGCCAGTGACTCCGCGACAGGCGGGGGCGGGTGTAGGTATCGCCTCTGCCCGTAGCCGTTGGGTACCCGCCTCGGCCCACCCCGCCTAATAACTTAATTTTTTTTAAATATATGTAATATATGTTTTACATCCGTATTATATATGATAATGTAATTCTTATGCACTTAATATTTTATTTTATTTTTTATATATAAATATTGATAATGACAATTTTTATAAATAACATGGATTTATAAGACAGAGTATAAGATACAAATTTTTATTAATAATATAAAATACAAGATAAAAAACTTCTTATAACAAATAAAATTTCATTCAACATGGGACGAATCGACCCGCCCCATAACCCGTGGCGGGTCAACTTCCCTGCTTCGTGATGTGGAATTTGTTTCTAATTTTAAGTACCCAGTAGGACCAAATTTCCGATTCCACTTCTACAATCACTATATTATTCATTAAGCCAATTATCAAATAGTTTCTATTTGAAGAAAAAAGAGTGTCCATATATATAACTCAAACTTTCGATTACATAATACACACACACACATATACTCTATCTTAATCAAGAAAAAATATTTGATTGTAATTTTTCGTGACCACACTTGTCATAATTTAGTACACATGCGTAATTAACAAAACTATATATACATCACATTAAAGAATACATCAAAGAAGAAATCCGACAATCTTGCTACAAATGAGTTCAAAGAATACTTGGCAACCTCATCTCAATTAAGCACAACTATTCAAAGACTTTCTTATTACGACATTCTTTTTTCCCATAGATTTGATTTTTCAAAATAAATCAACACAATAATCAACAAAAAAATCAAACCCTAAGCAAAGAAATAGCCTTCTCAAGATGCTTGTTCTTCAAACCAATATAATCCTTCACTGTCACGGGGCGAAAACACGGTAACGAAAGCCCGGAGAGTGGTGCAACCGTAGAATCAGCTGGAGGGCCATAGAAATAGGCAATGGAAAACCTATGGTTGGTTTCGTTTGGAACGACACGATGATACACCGTGGGAAAACGAGCGTTGGACAAAATGTGCATGAGATCACCAATGTTGACAACTAGTGCCCCTGAGATTGGAGGGACTGAAATCCATCCTTTGCCATCTTGGAAAATTTGGAGGCCATTTGTGTGATTTTGATGAAGGATTGTTAGAAGCAATGAGTCTGTGTGAGGGGCTAAGCCGATGGCTCGGTTAGGGTTTGGGCAGCTAGGGTATGAATTTAGCTGCAATGCACCCTCGGATTGGAAAAGAGAATTATTTGTTGGATCAATTATGTTTTCTTGATTTTCATCATTTTCATCTACTCCCAATGCTTTGAGGATGATGAGCAAGATTTTGTAGGCTAATGATTTCATTTTTTTCTGATAATTGTCCATTGCATCACTGCACAAAAAAAAAAAATTAAAGTGTGATTATATGTATAAATTGTTATTGGTGGTCACTAGGGAGGTGTCTAAATTACTCGAACGTGGCAGCAGCCAGCATGCATATGTGCTATAAAATTAATACAAGCGATGCAACACAAAATTGTAATATAATAACAATAATCTTTAAAAAGTCATATATTTTTCGAAAATTGATTACTTTCATTTCAAAGGAAAAATATATAAAAAAGAAAGAGTAGAATATTTATATAAGTTTATAAAATAAAGTAAAAGCATATATAGTATTTTCTGACCAAGTAGTGCCAAACTAGTTAAGGTTGAATGATTATGCACTAAGTATATTCTTAAACCCGAGGCACCTAACTCCGAAAACAAGGGAAACAATATTGTTAAGTCCGAATCTCGAGAGACTAAAAAACGTTAAACATGCATGTATATATCCCCAATCATTAAGGTTGCCTTGCGGATCCAATCATTCAAATTTAGTAAAATACTTTACCTGGAATTATTTCAAATTTTCGCCATCCAAATCTTTTAACTCAGTATTTTGTATAATTTTCTTACTGTCATTTCTTTTAAAATATACTTAGATAACCCCAAGAAAAGGAAAGAAAAATATAGAAATTGAATAAATTAAAGCAACAGTTATACTTATTTTTACATAAACTAGTTTTTACCAAAACTCCTCATAGTGATGGGGCCAAAGTTGCTTAGCATGCTCAACCGCAGACCCCATGATGGTGAACCCTTCATGCCACATTAACTTGTTAAAAAACGGCGATATCCGAGCCACCCCATACCCGGTGGCTCCGCTAGGCGAACGCAACGCCTCCACGTCATCAACAAGACTCAACGGAACTTGATGGTTCGTCACTTGAAACATTCCCCACTTTTGGCATGCGTTTCCCACGAGCTCCACTACGTTCGGAGCCGTTAGGTCAATAACTGGAACGACACATGGTTCGTTCTCACGTATCTGACATACGCGTATATCATCTGTCCGAATCCATGCATGGGACTCGGGCAGATCATGGATCGTCTCGAAATCGAGAGGGATAATGTGTTGGGGTAGGAGATGAGTGTCCCTATAGGATTCCGAGAGAGATGTTGCCATTTGTGTGAAACTTAATTATGTTTGAGAATTGGGAAACCTTTTTTTATATAGTGGTAATGGGTCAAAATAATCACTTTTCTAATGAAAAAATGAAAAGTAGCAATCTTTTGAATACAAATATTTTTTAGCCATTTTGGCATAATAAAAAACATACATACCCTTCTACCATGTTTCTTTGATATTTGGTCTATTTCTCTCTTTTTCACTTATCTCTCTATATCCTCTTACTCTTTCTTTCAAACTTTTTAAAAATATCGAATTTGTATTTTTTATTTTTATATATGCAATATGGGAGTTGAATTGTAGATATCAAAAAGAGGATTAATTTGATATATTATACATGGAAAAATGATTTGAAAGAAAAAGTTACATGAATTCTAAGATTTTTAGAGGAAAACAAAACAATTGGGTTATAAAAAGTGAGAGTAACTGGATGCCAAATTATGGTAACTCGATGTCAAATTATGATAACTCGATGTCAAATTACAGTAACTCGATGTCAAGTTATGGTAACTCGATGCGAAGTTATGGTATGCCAAATTATAGTAACTCGATGCCAAGTTACAGTAACTCGATGCCAAGTTAGATGGATGTCTGTCTTGGTGGTGTTAAATTGACTCAAAAGCAAATTGAGTTTTTTACGTAAACAAATGACTAAAAAACACGTGTTTAAAAAAAAAGCTAAAAAGAACATTTTGACATTATAGGCGGTGCTTTGTTCTATGTCGATTTTTGTTTTTTTGGTCTTGATCTTGCTAATTAAGTAATTGTGGTTGTGACAAAGTTAAATACAGTTTGAAGATATTAGCATTTGATTTTTCATTTTGGATTTGTTTTACACGTGGTATTGGGCGGCTGTATGGACTGAGTGTTGTCCTCAAGTGATTTTGGAATTTTTGTTGGCTGTCGTGGCGCACGTTTGGTGGGGGTATTTGCACCCCACTTTTGGTGTTCCTACATCAACATATATAATCATTTAAATACAATATGTAAAACAAGAACTTTTCCTCAAAAAAAAAAAAAAAAAAAAAAAACAAGAGCTTTATTATGGCCATATCTATTATAAAATTAAAAAAAAAGAAAATCTAGAATACTCAGAAATCTCTAATCGGTGGCAGCGAGGAAATTGCAATTTTGGACCCATAAAAAATGAGATCAAATACTTTTAGTCCTACAATTTGTAATTTTGGTCTCATTTGATTTTTTTTAGCACATTTACTCTCATACGATTCAAAAGTTGCAGTTTTAATCCCAAAACTAACGAAAAACTTAACTGACTGTAACTCTATTCCTACGGGACCAAAAATGCATCTATCCAAAAATTAATAAAAAAAAAGAAAAAAAAGTATTTGAAAAATCTAAAAAATTATCTAACAATAGTGAAAATTGTTTCAATAACATTTAAAATTATTGCAATTTATTAAAAAAAGTTATAAAAAATCCAAAAAACTATTTTAAAATCTGAAATTTGAAATATAAAAATATGATAATTAGTTTAAAAAATATCGAAGATATTTTAAAATTCAAAAATTACAAAAGATTAAATATGAAAATTGTTAAAAAAAACTATACATTGTTTTAAACATTTGAAATTTATTTAAAATATTTTAAAATTCTAAAATAAAAAAGCTCAAAATTGTTTTCAATAAGTTATTTTTAAAACTAAACGATGTTTTAAAAATCTGAATTTTGTTTAGAAAAATAAAAGTTGTGTTAAAAATCTGACAAATACTTCAAATATTAAGAATGAATTCAATGGGAAATTATTTAAAATATAGAAATTTGTCTAAAAATCTTCGGGATGGATTAAAATATAGAAGACTTTTTGGAGAGTTTGGTGCTCTTCAAGTAGGGGCGTCAATTTGTGACACGACACGATAACCCGATACGAACCTAACACGAATTTAGCAGGTACATGTACAACCCTTAACAAGTTCGGGTCGGACACGGTTAACACAAAAAATAAAATAAGTCAGGTCAGGTCGACCCGCGGGTCGACACGATTGACCTATATAACCCATTTAATTTTACAGTGATATTTTATTTTAATATTTTGTGATGTTTTAGTTGGTTATATAATGATGTGAAAATTATTAAATGTATTTTTTTAATATTTTTAATATTTAATGTTTTTTTATTTGTAATTTCAATTTTTTTTTTTTTTTTTTTTTTTTTCGTGTCAAGTTTAAATTAAACAGGTTTTTCGTGTCGTGCCGGGTTACCCGTGTTATAATGGATCGTGTTTGGGTTATGTATCTTGACACAAATAATTAAACGGGTCGGGTTTGGGTCAGACCTGTTATACTTGTGTAAAAACACGACCCACGAACACGAAATACGACACGATTGACACCCCTATCTTCAAGTCGGAAGATTGTGGAAAACTTCATTGGTGCCGTTATAAGAAGAGTGTGGTACTCTTCAAGGTGAAGTTGTAATAGTTTTGGTAACTATTAATAAAATTCTATTTTTTTTTAAATCCATCCGTAGATACTGGGGTGGTAAAGGATTTGGCCCTAGGTAGGTTGAACCTCCATATATCATCGGTGTTGTTTATTTTCCGCATTTATATTCTTGCTATTATCTTCACATTCGAAAAAGAGGGCTAAATTGAGAAAATGGGCATAATCTATTCACCCTCCCTCTAGATTATCGTAGCCACTTGGACTTACAAATGGTATCAAAGCCAAATTATTTGGCAAGCTCGTTCCATATCGCGAGTAAAGAGGAAAGATCCATGGCTACGAACGAGAGCTATCTTCCAACCGGTGATTCATTCAATAGACCGCCTCTCTTCGACTCCAACAATTATGCATTTTGGAAAGATAGAAGTGCTTCTTACAAGGTCGCGGGTTCGATATTTGAAACACGGTTATAAACGGAGTATTGTAGGTCCCAAGGGGTATGAGTAAGGTTTAGAAAGGGGGGTTGAATAAATCTTAGCAAATTTTTGATTTAGTCTTTTTAAAGAAATTACAGAGTTAACACAAACATCTAAGTCCTTGAGGGGCTAAGTTGGTTATTCAGCAGAGTTAGCCACTCAACAGACTCGATAAAGCTGTTGATAGAATAACTCAACTATTTAACCTAAAACTTAACTTGGCTGTATTGGTTTTATCAGCGGAAGACTTAACACCCTTTGATTTGATTTAAACTTAATTTTAACACTTGATTTTATCACTTAGTTATTAATCAGTTTGGATAGCAAATATGTTTATCAGCACATATAAGGTAAGTATGCAGAAATATAAATGTGCTGAAAAATAAATGACACAGTTAATTTTATAGAGGTTCGATGATGGGGTAATTCTTCTAATCCTCTCTTCTCCAACTCCTGGAGGAATCCACTAAGTAATGATCAGTTCACAAAGTGGTTCTCAGTCTAGAGACAAGTCTTGATCACACAGCTGACTTGCTCCTTCGACTCAGTCTAGAGATGCCTTCCTTGGTCACACAGCTGGCTTCTCTTCTGACTCAGCTTCTTCACAGGCAGATGCCTTGCTACTTCAGCTCACTTTCTCAAGCTTCTTGGATTTGATCACGAAGCCCTCCAATAACTTGATACTGATTCGACCTTGAACCTTCCAACAATCTATCTTGGAAAATAGACCCCTTTTGATTCTTCAAAAGTTTTCTCCTCAATAGTTTGAAGTTGTCTTTCTTTCACAGCTTTGTGTTGGATTGATTTCCTTCGAGTTTCAGGCTTGAGGATTTTCTTGAATATCTTTGAGAATGTTTGCAAGTTACAGTTTGAATATTTCTTGCTTGTTCGTGGTTCAGGTAATCAAGGTCACCTATTCTCAATGAAATTCCTCAGCCTTTTATAGTGAACTTTCAAAAATCTGCCCGTTGAAGAGATAAGCTGATTTTCAAAAGAGAATAGTGTTCGTTGGCTTGTCTTTTCTTGGTCTTCAATCTTGAGATGCAGACCTTTCCTCATATTAAATGAATGTTCAGCTTTTCAGGTTCTGACACGAGGTGCAGTGCTTCCCACTGGTTTATTCCTTTTGCAAGCTTCTGGGACGAGCACTTTAAGACTGGCAAAGATGGAAGTATTACTTATTTAAGTAATGTTCTTGACTTATGTGCAACGGATTCCTTTCAGTTGACTTCTCTTGGTTGCTGCCTATTTTCCAGGTGACTTGAGTCTGCTCCAATCATTTGAAGACTCAACTGTCACTTTCAACTTGTGACTTGGCTTCTTGAGATGACTTAGACTGACACTTCACATAGCTGTTCCTCAGCTGATACATCTTCAGTCAAGTTCTTGATCTTCCTTCTTGGCCATACTCAGCTGTTCCACAGCAGAGTCTTCACTTCAGTATTTAGTTGACTTCTTGTATTTCCAGGCTTAGCTGACTTGACTCAACTTTTCCAGCCCTATCTATTATAATGAAAATTACAAGGAAAATGGGGTGCCAACTTTCTAGTTTAAGTTTTACATGACATTCATCAAAATCTATAAAATAAATTTCCCAACAATTTCCCCATTTTTGATGATGCCAAAACTTAAAAACATTAAACATGTAAACAACAAAGATACATACAGACAATGCAGTAACAAAGAATGTATGCGTAGAATCAATCATTTTATTGATCATAACATTCTTGTCCTTTACACAGCTGTTTACAAAGTGTATCAAAGCATACTCATATCTAAGCAAATTACAGACATCTATGCTAGGATACAAATATAAAGAGAGAAATTACAAAATACTTTACTAAATATACAGATGGCTTACACAAAAATGTATTTACAAGAGTAAAATACATGAAGGGTTCGCAGCAACACTTCATCGCCTTCGCTGCCTCCTTCTTTCCTCTTCAGCTCTGTCATCATCAGCTCTCTTTCTTTTTCTTTCATCTTCAGCTGCTTTCTTCTTTTCATAAGCTCTCTTCGCAGCAACATCTTTTCGCTTCCTTTCTTCCCATTGCTGGTCTTGTCTTCTGTTTTCCTCTTCTAGTCTTTTCACATATTCAACATTCTTCCTAGCCACTTCCAGATTAGCTACTTCATCATACCCAGCCCAGTAGATCCTTCTCTTCTTTCCAGGATCTACATATTCAAATTTTTGGGTAGTGGTCTAGGTCGAAAACCTCTTCCTCCACCACTCCTTCCTCCTCCTCTGGGTGTATACTGTATTTGTTTACCAGCTGAATGGCTGCTGGTAGTCTGCTGCCTATCAGCTTCTTCGCACAACTTAAGACCCTTCTCCTAGTACAGAACCCAGGCTTGGGCTACAGACATCTTCTGGAAATAGCCTTTGGATTTGAGCGTCTTAAATTCTTCAACTGATCTTGGCTCTGATCCGTCATCTGGAATAGCGTCTTGATCCTTCCCTGCTCGGAATGCCACCGAATTGTTTCATCACTGCTTCAATGCGGGCATCCGTCTTTTTATCGAACTCTAGTTGATCTGCTTCTACAATCTTTCTTTTCTCTGACATGGGCACAACACAGTGTTCGATCGATAGAGTCACTGGAAGTTTGTTGATTATTGAGGCTATGACATGACCCTGCTGAGGGGTTTTAGCAATCATTAACGTCAGTTTCTTCGAATGTTCCCCCTCAGCTGCCTTTCCCTTCTTCTTCTCAGCTGCTGCTTCTTCTTTCAAATTCCTTAGGTACTCCTCTTCCTCCCTTTTTGGCATCATGAAAGGAGAGAGAAACCCCAGGAAACATGCCTGCGAGCATGAAGTTGAGTTTGCTGAGAGCTGAGTTCTGCTTGGAGTCTGCTGCGGCATATGCTGTTCGAAATTCTGAACGAGTGGCTTTTGACTCGGCTGCCACCAGTTTCATTTCAGCCATGAGAAGGCGAATTTCGCATTCATATTCTCCTCAAGACGCAGAATTTCTTTTCTGTGGAATTCACGCAGGAGCTCCATTTCTGTTGTGTGGGAGGCATGCAATCTTTCCATATACGCCTCCATCCTCTGCTCCATATCAACATTGTCAGCACTCCAAACAAGCATCTTATTGTACAATGCCTTGAAATAGCGAACTTGTTCGTATCGCATTGCACTCTGCTGTTGACACCACTCCCTGATCCTTACCACTATCCCTCTCAAATCTGTTGTGAGGGTGGCATCTTTATTGTCTAGGCGTAAATCTAGTGAGGCCTGGTGCCGTTCGATCTTCTCAATCTCTGCACAGATCTTCTTGAAGACTTCATGGATCTTAGCTGTCACACCTGATTCAGCTGTCGGCCATTCAGATCAAAATCAAAGTTTGATGGCACAATAGAGTCGGTAGGGATGACATGATCTTCTCGGACTGTGAAACGTCGCTGCTCTTTAGCGGTCTCTTCCTCCAGCCCAGGCAGCTCGATCGAAAAGGAAAATAATTGCTCAAAAGTATCATCTCGCACATAAGGGATTGAAATTGCGGTATGTGCCTGTGATGTTTCTGGTGGAGTCGGTACTGCTGCAGTTGTGGGAGCCTGCGCGGATGACTTGGGTACAACTGGGCCTTGTTGAGTGGGTTGGCCAGCGGACTGAGCCTCAGCTGTCTTAACAGCTTCTTCGGCCTCAGTGGATTTTTCTAAGTGAAGTATTGGGTCCTCGGCTGCAACATCAGCGTCATCGGATGATGATGAAATCTGGGGACTTGGTTCATCATCAAAGTTGAATGTTTGACGAGCGGCTTTGAAACTCGACTGACTCGTCTGCGGGAAAACATCCTTAGTTGGGTCCTTTTGTTGTGCAACTGGTGTGGACTCAGCTTCATCTTCAGACCCAAGAAATGATATGTCAGGATTTTCCTGGGAGTCACTAATCTCCTTCTCAGATTCAGCACTATGAATAGGAGGGATGTTCTGAGCTTCTTGAGCTTTACCCAGGGAGGTCTCAAATTCCCTTGGGCCTTCAATACCTCCAGCAGTCTCAACTGCAGAGAGGCCTTCTACATTCCCTTCGATAGTCGCAGCTGTCTTAGGGTCTTGGTCCGTGGCATCCGAAGGAGTCTCAACCCCTTGGATTGCACTTTCACTGCCCAGAGTGTTAACTCCCGGGGCATTTCCATCATGTGCCTCATTTGCAACAGCAGTGTCATCAGCCTTCAAGGCAGCTGACACTTCAGCTGGGACAGACTCAACTGTTCGAGCTTCTTCAATGTCAATCTAATGTGGTTCTATCTGAGTTTCGTTTTTTCCTCTTTTCTTCAATAAGGAGTCATCTGCAGCATCCTCCGACCCTGCTGCAGTGGAGTGAGTTTCCCCCTCAGCTGGCACACCAGTTGAGTGACTGATGATGGGGTCACTCTTCTCCAGACTCACGGCTGCTTCCATTGAGTGCTCAGCCATTGGGGCAGGTGGTAAAACACGTTCAGTAGGGGTTGGCTCAACTTGTTTGCCCAAATTCCCAGTCTCATTGCCAATTCCCTTGGACCCATCTTCCAAAAGTACTGAGAATGTAGATGCAGTGATGTATGTGGCAGTTTGTTGCACTACTCCCAATGGGTCTATCTGCAGGAGAGATTGTGAGGACTCTCCTGGTCCTTCAAACATTTGTTGCTCATGCATCATCCTGGATTCCCTCAGAGCTTGCTGCATGTCTAACTTCTGTGTTACAACAACGGGATCCATGTCTTCATCACTCTCTTAGAGCACATCCAAATGAGGGTGAGTGTGTTCTAGAGTTCCAGTAAGCGGACATATACTGGCTTTCTCGAGAGCTTCTGGTTCCTCAGCTGCTTTAGCTTGATCCTTCTCCTTGAAGATTTGTAGTATATTCAGGCAGTTATCTTCATCAAGAGCCTGAAACACAGTGTTGACGCCGAGAAATTGGAACAATTTCTCCTCTTCTTCGATAAACTCAGGGCGTTCAAACTGCACCCTTGAGTGGCTTAGCTTCCACACCCTCCATTCACATAGACGGTGCTGAATGTCTGGGTATATAGGAGAATACATGATGACATCATCATCGTCATCTCCTTCCTTTTCTGGGATGGAAGGCAAGATGCTCACGCTTCTTCACCTTCAGCACCAGTGGGTCTTACGCGGCCTCTGCGTGACTTGGTGGAGAGACAAATTTTTCAACCGGAAGGTCGGTTGTCTCACCGCTTTTTATCCTCGATTTGTCCTCTCCCACTGGTGGTCTTACAGAGGCCTCACGATCACCATAAAACTTAGAATAGACTTGGCGGTTTCATCTATGATGTCGGGAGACTGCACTTCCTAAGAGTTAGCAGTCTCATATGCTTTTTCCGGTGAGTGGGCATCGATTCAAATTTGTTTTTCACGCTCCGGGAAAGATTGATGATCCTTCTTCTTTTGGGTCTAACCGGATTTATAAACAAGTAATATCTTACAACCCTTGGAGGCTTGGCGTGCAAAGGAATCCTTTTCTTGCGTACTCACGAAAAGGTGAAAAAGAATAATTCGGAGAAAGGATTTGAGGTTTCAAAGTGACTTTCAAAAATAAGCTATCTCTTCGGGGCAAATTTTTGAAAGTTCACAGGAGTTAGTTTGAGAAAAAGACAAAGACACGATACACAAGCACATTAGAAAAATCGAAACAATCTCAATCCTCAAGCCTACATTTGAAGTACATCAATCCAACACTCAGTGAAGGAAAAGTGCATCCTGTTTCTTTTCTGCCGGGAAGGATTGTAGACAACCTTGAACTTCTTCGCATTTGGAGGGCTTTGTGCAGGGCAACTTTCTTCTTGGGAGGAGAAGTAATAGTTGTGTCCGGTGAGTCCCAAAGGATCAAGGGTCACCGATTCCCCCTCACTTATGTCCCCCTCTTGGAGAAGAGTGGGCTCTCTTTGGGCTCCCGAGAGATTGTCATTTACATTTCAAGCATTTAACATCCTTTTATTTACATGGAAAGGTTTTCCATGTTGAAGGGGAATGCCCTTCACTTCCATCAGGTGGCCAATCACCACGCCTTAACCGAGAGATCCTCCAAAGGATTTGTCTTCCTTGTAAGATTTATTTTCAATGTTCTGTAGATTTAAAAAGGACTAAAGAAAATTTGGTGTTTATTCAACCCCACTAACTCACCCCTTGGGAATTGACTTTTTTGTGCCCTGCATGATCACATCCATGACGATTAGCTTAGTCTTTGACAGTTGGTTGAAGCTGCCAAACTTCATGTTTACACACTTAGAGACGACATCCATCAACTTATGATAGTCGCTCTCTTTTGGGCTCCTTCAACATCCTTTTATTTACATGGAAAGGTTTTCCATGTTCTTCTGTGTAGACCACCTTAGCAAAGATACTGTCTTCTTGTAAGATTTATTTTCGGTTTGGCTACCTCTTTCCATCCGCGACATCCATCAACTTATGATAGTCTCAAGTCAACAGTCAACATCGACTTCATAAATCATTCATGCCATCAACTTAATGTAAGTGCTCCGGTTCGCAAGGTCCTTAATCATATCATTATGTCCTCATTGCGGTGGACAGAGGACTTGATTCCTCGTCCCGCACCTCCGCATTCACGTAGAATCGCACCACCTCTTCAAGGTAGGTGTGCGAATACTCCAAAGTCAGAAAATCCTTAAGATCGGACTTTTCCAACATTTCTGCAATCTTCTTCACTAGGGTTTCATCCGAACCCTGCTTCACCATACCTTCAAAATCCACGGATGATCCAGAGTGGATTTGCTTCGATAACTTGACAAAATCAAAGAGAGAAAAGAGCTTGTTTTCCTTTGGTAGAAGATGAACAGTTTTCGAGTGAGAGAGAATGCTGGAGAAATTAGTATATAAGGGTTATGAAAGGACAGGTTTTTGATTTTTGAAATTTGATCAAGATCATCGGCTCAGATTTAGCACGTCAAACCGCATTTAATTCATCGCATTTAATGCGGCAGTATTTATATCCAATCACATGCTTACTGTGCAGCTTTTGACTGTACCCGTTATTATTACGCTGACGTCATCCTTAAAAACATTTCTGCTCATTTAAAACGACTGCGTTTTTGTCACTTAGCTCATAAATGACTCAGCTTATCTAAAAAATGACTTGACTCTTCTTCTCTCTTTTCATTAAGTGACTCAGCTGTCAGCTAACTCGATACATCTGACTTTCCGATATGGCTGTTTCACTTGGTTGATGTGAAAAACTTGTTCACTTCTCACTTTCTATCTTTCATCTCTTCTGATTGTGTCTTCTGAGTGTTAACTCAGCTCAATTAACTCTAGTTCATTCTTAAGCTCTTCAAATCTTGATTCACATAAGGGCTTGGTGAATATGTCAGCTAACTGCTTATCAGTTGAGATATATTCCAAAGTGATGTCTTTCTTTTCAACGTGATCTCTTATAAAATGATATCTGACATCAATGTGCTTTGTTCTTGAATGCAACACAGGATTCTGAGTGATTGCAATAGCACTTGTGTTATCACATATAATTGGAATCTCTTTTTCTTCAATTTCATAATCTCTCAGCTGCTGTTTCATCTAAAATACTTGGGCACAACAGCTGCCTGCAGCTATGTACTCTGCTTCAGCTGTGGATGTGGCGATTGAGTTTTGCTTCTTACTAAACCATGAAACCAATCTATTTCCAAGCATTTGACATGTACCTGAAGTACTTTTCCTGTCAACTCTACATCCAGTATAGTCTGAGTCTGAGAATCCAAAAAGCTTGAATCCACCTTCCTTTAGATACCATAAGCCGACTTCCTGGCATCCCTTCAAATATCTTAGGATTCTCTTAGCTATAGTCATGTGGCTCTCCTTTGGTGCAGATTGAAATCTTGCACATACACCTACTTGCAAAGGTGATGTCTGGTTTGCTGGCTGTTAAGTAGAGCAATGATCCAATAAGTGCTCTGTATCTTGTTTGATCTACAACTTTACCATCTGCATCCATGTACATCTTGACTGATGTGTTCATTGGTATTTTCACAGAAGACTTCTCTTCCATACCAAATTTCTTCATTAAATCTCTGGTGTACTTTGTTTGACTTATGAAAGTTCCATCCTTCAATTGCTTAACTTGAAGTCCTAGGAAGAAAGTCAGATCTCCCATGATGCTCATTTCAAATTTGCCTTGCATGAGGGTTGAGAACTTATCACACAGCTCTTTATTTGTGGATCCAAAAATGATATCATCCACATATATTTGAACAAGCAGTATACTCTCTCCATCTTGAATTCTGAAGAGTGTTCAGTCCACTTTGCCTTTGGTGAATCCATTATCAGTTAGAAATTGAGATAATGTATCATACCATGCTCTTGGTGCTTGTTTCAGTCCATACAATGCTTTCTTGAGCTTGTACACCTTATCACCAATGGTCTTTTGCTCAAAACCTGGAGGTTGTTCAAAATAGACTTCTTCCTCCAACAGTCCATTTAAGAATGCACTATTCACATCCATTTGATATACAGTGAAGTTCTTGTGAGCAACATAGGCAAGAAACATCCTTATTGCTTCTAATCTTGCAACAGGAGCAAATGTTTCATCAAAATCTATTCCCTCTTCTTGGCAATACCCTTTGGCTACCAATCTTGCTTTGTTTCTTACCACAGATCCTTCCTCATTCATCTTGTTTCTGAAAACCCATTTTGTGCCAATAACATTCTGATGGGTTGGTCTATGCACCAATTCCCATACTTTGTTCCTTTCAAATTGATTCAGCTCTTCTTGCATGACTTGAATGCAATGTGTATCATCCAGTGCTTGAGACACATCTTTTGGCTCTATTTGGGAAATAAAACAAATGAACATTGCTTCTTATTGAGCTCTGGATCTGGTTCTTACACCATCTCTAACATCTCCAATGACTAGCTCTGGTGGATGATCTCTCAGCCATCTCACATCAGATTGAAGCAAATCAACTGGGTTCAGCTGTCTCGCAACTGTGTTGTCTTGAGCAGCTCTTTCATCATCATTCACCTACAGACTTTCCAGCTGTCTTTGAGATTCAACTATCTCATCTTCATCTTGGCTGATTACTCTTACTTCAGCTTCAACATAAGGACTCTTCTGCATAGTTGGCTGATTCAGCTTATCAGCTAACTCATCAATGTCTTCTCCATTCCAATTGGGTTCATCAAAAACCACATGAATAGACTCTTCTGTGACCATAGTCCTCTTGTTTAGCACTCTATAGGCTTTGCTCTCAGTTGTATCCCAAAAAGATACCTTCATCAGCTTTAGCATCAAAAGCCTTTAGATTATCCTTGCCATTATTGTGGATGAAGCATTTACATCCAAATATTCTAAAACATGCAACATTTGGCTTTCTCCCAGTCCATATCTCATAGGGAGTTTTGGTCAATTGTCTGTTTATCATGCATCTATTTTGAGTATAGCATGCAGTGTTGATGGCTTCAGCCCAAAATTTCTTAAGCAGTCTAGCTTCAGCTAACATGGTCCTTGCAGCTTCTTTGAGAGTTCTGTTTATCCTTTCAGCTACTCCATTCTGCTGTGGAGTTCTTGTTGCAGATAACTCATGAGCAATACCATTTTTAACACAATATTGAGTTATTATTCCATTGACAAACTCAGTTCCTCTATCAGACCTTATTTTTATAATGGTTTGACTCTTTTCATTTTGAACTCTTTTCATCAGTTGTGGTAACTTTTGCAAGGTTTCCTTCTTTTTGCACATGAAAATTGTCCATGTATATCTTGAATAGTCATCTACCACCACTAAGGTGTATTTCTTTCCACTTATGCTGGCTGGTTCAACTGGACCAAATAAATCCATATGCAACAGATGTAATATCCTTATTAAAGAAGGACTAGGCTTCTCCTTGAATGAATATTTGATTTGCTCTCCCATCTGTCATGCATCACATACACTTTCCTTCTTGTACACTGAATATGGCAATCCTTCCACAAGATGACTCCTTGCAAGCTTGTTGATTGTTTTAAAGTTCGGGATGACTAACTTCTTGTGCCACGTGCCCAACTTGATTCGGCTGTGCTCTTTGCTAGCAGACAGGTGCTTGGTGTAGCAGTAGACCAATCTACCACATACATATTCTTCTGTCTTGATCCATGCAACACTATTTCATTTGATTCAACATCCTTAATCTGGCATACTCCCATATTGAATCCAACATTGTAGCCCTTGTCACAGAGTTGGCTGATGCTTAACAGGTTGAAGTTGAGGCCTTCAACATAAGCAACATCTGTGATCTCTAATCCATTCTTCTTGATGGATCCAGTGCCTTTGATTTTCCCCTGGAGCTTCATTTTCTCCAAATATAACTTTTGCACCTCTAATCTCCTTGAATCTTGACAGATTTTTCTTGTTTCCTGTCATATGTCTGGAACAACCACTATCCATGTACCAGGTTCCTTGGCACTCAGCTATTCCTTGAACCTGCAATCAAGGAAATTAGTTTTTAGGTACCCATACTTGCCTGGGTCCTGAGGGGTTAGTGCTGTAAGATGATCCAATGAACCTATAGCCAAATGACTTGACTCTAAGAGGTTGTCATCTATCTGTGCCATAATCATAATTCACTTTGGCAAATTGCTTGGGAGCTTTAGGTTCATACAATTGTCTCTTTTGTCTGTATGCTGTGTGTGTGTGTTTTAGCAATTGCCTTCTTTGGGTTGTTGTGATATTTTTGGGTGTAGTGCCTGGATGCATATGTGTGCTGATAATAGCTCTTTTGCCTTTGGAATGACCTTTGCTGAGGTCTAGGTCTTTGCCATATAGGCTTGTATTCCATTGGTTTTTGCTGATTTTTCACATTATTCCAATCAGCTTGGCTTGGGTAGTTTCTACCATTCCCATCATATGTGTTTCTTCGATAAAACTTATGGGGTTTTTGGTAGCTCTGTTTATTCTTCATAGAGTACTTTCTATTTGGAGTTTGCTGAGGAAATCTACTGGATTTCTTTTCAGCTGTCCTCTCAGCATACTCAAGTGTCTTTTTTCGTTCCCTTTGTATCCAAGGCCAGTTTGTTTGTGATTGTGCTTTGGAATGAATGTGGGTGCAACATTTGGTGTTTTGGGTTTTTGAGCTGCTTCATTACTCGAAGATCTTTTTTCCAAAATCACTCTAGGAGTTTGACTGTGCACAAAGGAATTGAATCATATGCCTGTCTTATCTCCACATTCTTTTTGACTCATGATAAGGTCATCCAATGATTTGGATGCCTTTGCGAATGAAGCAATTATATTTTTAAGATCATTTTCTCTCTTTTCTATAACAGCTATCTCTGCTATTAGTTTGGCATTTTCAGCCTTCAGCTCTTTGTTCTCATTAGCTATGTGACTTAGAGTACTTAGCTCCTTAGTCAGCTGTGAGTTTTGGCTTTTGAGCTGGTTGTTTTCCTCATTTATAATTGTGTATGAGGATTTTATGTGCTCAAAGTCTTCCATCATTTTGCCTAATGAATCATAAAGATCAGTGGGTGATGAAGTGTGTGTGTCACAATCACTATCACTTGAATCTGAATGAGATAAGTTAGAGTGTACCTCATCTTCGTGCAGTTGATCTTGTTCTTTAGCCATAAGACAGATCATTTCTTGGAAGAATCACTTGAGTAGTCACTTCACTACTCTCTGAGTCTGCTGCTTCTTTAGACTTAGTTGTCTCAGCAGCCAACATGGCTTTCTTCTTTTCATGTCTTCTTTCTCTGAAGACTTTTCTTTCTTCTTCATTCATGTCTTCCCTTGACTTGGAAGGGGGTAAATGTCTCCTGGAGGTTTCACCCTTGTTTCTTTTATATTTCTTATTGAAGAACTTGTTGAACCTTTTAACCATAGGGCAATCTTCCCCTGGTTTATGGCTTCCTTGACCTCAGTTCTCTTTCCATCATTGACTATAAGTGCAGTTGTCTTATGTACAACTATCTTCTCTTGCTCTTTTCTTCTCAGCTCAAACTCATAAGCTTTGAGATCTGAGAACAACTCATGATTGGATATTGTTGTGAGGTTAATTGAATGTCTCAGGGTCATGACCTTCATTTCCCATTCAGCTGGGAGGCTTCTCAGAATCTTCATACACATTTTCTTTTGTGTATATTATTTCCCAAGTGTTGATAGCTCATTTGTGATTTCAGTGAATCTGGCATCTAGCTGATCCAAGGTTTCACCTGCAAGCATTTTAAAATTTTCAAATTTTTGTACAGCTACAGACAATTTATTTTCTTTAATTTGCTCAGATCCTTCACAAATTAAAGTTAATTTATCCCAGATTTCTTTTGCAGATTTGCAAGATTTGAATTTATTGAACATTGCTTTGTCCAATGTCTTGTAGAGAATGTCCTTGGCCACATTATCCAAGTTGTATCTCTTTCTGTCATCATTGGTCCACTCAGTCCTTGGCTTTTCAACCATGGTTGGTCTGTCTTCATCTACTTCTGCTACTACAACTGCTATTCTTACAGCTGTGTTCACCTTAAGTATTTGCACTGGCCCATCCTCTATCACTAGCCACATTTCATCATATAAAGCAGATAGATGAGTCTGCATACGAATTTTCCAGTCATCAAATTCCTCAACAGTGAACATAGGAATGCGTGTCAGATTTGCTTCCATGATAATAATTTTTGCTAAGAATGAAATATTTTGAAAATACAAGTGTTAAAAATCTTTTAGAAAAGATAGAGATCTAGTTCAGTAACCAGTGCGGAAGGCTCAATGAACCAACCGCTCTGATACCACTTGCAGGTCCCAAGGGGTGTGAGTAAGGTTTAGAAGGGGGGTTGAATAAACCTTACCAAATTTTTGATTTAGTCTTTTTAAAGAAATTACAGAGTTAACACAGGCAGCTAAGTCCTTGAGGGACAGCTAAGTTGGTTATTCAGCAGAGTTAGCCACTCAACAGACTCGATAGAACTGTTGATAGAATAACTCAGTTGTTTAACCTAAAACTTAACTTGGCTGTATTGGTTTTATCAGCGGAAGACTTAACACCCTTTGATTTGATTTAAACTTGTTTTAACACTTGATTTTAGCACTTAGTTATTAATCAGTTTGGATAGCAAATATGTTTATCAGCAGATATAAGGTAAGTATGCAGAAATATAAATGTGCTGAAAAATAAATGACAATTAATTTTATAGAGGTTCGAAGATGAGGTAATTCTTCTAATCCTCTCTTCTCCAACTCCTGGAGGAATCCACTAAGTAATGATCAGTTCACAAAGTGGTTCTCAGTCTAGAGACAAGTCTTGATCACACAGCTGACTTGCTCATTCGACCTAGTCTAGAGATGCCTTGGTCACACATCTGGCTTCTCTTCCGACTCAACTTCTTCACAGGGCAGATGCCTTGCTACTTCAGCTCACTTTCTCAAACTTCTTGGATTTGATCACGAAGCCCTCCAATAATTTGATACTGGTTCGACCTTGAACCTTCCAACAATCTATCTTGGAAAGTAGACCCCTTTTGATTCTTCAAAAGTTTTCTCCTCAACAGTTTGAAGTTGTCTTTCCTTCACAGCTTTGTGTTGGATTGATTTCCTTCGAGTTTCAGGCTTGAGGATTTTCTTGAATATCTTTGAGAATATTTGCAAGTTACAGTTTGAATATTGCTTGTTTGTTCGTGGTTCAGGTAATCAAGGTCACCTTTTCTCAATGAAATTCCTCAGCCTTTTATAGTGAACTTTCAAAAATCTGCCCGTTGAAGAGATAAGCTGATTTTCAAAAGACAATAGTGTTCGTTGGCTTGTCTTTTCTTGGTCTTCAATCTTGAGATGCAGACCTTTCCTCATATTAAATGAATGTTCGAACTTTTCGAGGTTCGACACGAGGTGCGAGTGCTTCCCCTTTGGTTTATTCCTTTTGCAAGCTTCTGGGACGAGCACTTTAAGACCTGGCAGCATGGAAGTATTACTTATTTAAGTAATGTTCTTGACTTATGTGCAACGGATTCCTTTCGATTGACTTCTCTTGGTTCTTCGCTATTTCCCCAGGTGACTTGGGTGCTCCAATCATTTGAAGACTCAACCGTCACTTTCAACTTGTGACTTGGCTTCTTGAGATGACTTAGATCGACACTTCACACACTGCTGTTCCTCGGTGATACATCTTGAGTCAAGTTCTTGATCTTCCTTCTTGGCCATACTCAGCTGTTCCACAGCAGAGTCTTCACTTCAGTATTTAGTTGACTTCTTGTATTTCCAGGCTTAGCTGACTTGACTCAGCTTTTCCAGCCCTATCTATTACAATGAAAATAACAAGAAAAATGGGGTGCCAACTTTCTAGTTTAAGTTTTACATGGCATTCATTAGAATCTATAAAATAAATTTCCCAACAAGTATCCATCCCGATGAAGAAAAAGGAAGATGGAACTCAAATCCCGAAAGGTCTCAAGGAGTTTGATGGTGAAGACAAGAAAATATTCTCCTTAAACGGTAAAACTCTTAACATTCTTCATTGTCTCTTACCGCTACGGAATATAATCGTATTAGAGGTATTCGATCCGCTCATGATGTTTGGGAAAAATTGGAAGTTATCTATAAAGGCACAAAGAAAGTGAAACAAGCTCGAAAGACCATGTTGGTCAAAGAGTTCGAAAATTTCACTATAAATATTGGTGAAAATATTTCCAAAATGATTGAAAGGCTTGACAATATTGTAAATCCTCTTGTTGCACTTGGAAAAATTATTTCCGAAGAGGATAAGGTCACAAAAGTTCTAAATGCTCTTCCCGTCTCTTGGTCCGAAAAAGTTACCACCATTACGGAAGCTAAAAATTTAGAAACTCTAAATTTTGATGAGCTTATCGACAATCTTCTCAACCGGGTATGGGATCAACTCCAAAAGGTCTTGCCTCAAAATCGAAAAATTATTATTCTAGTGATGAGGAAGATGAAGATGAATATGAGGAACTTAGTAGAAAATTTACAAAATTTGTAAATAAAAACAAGGAAAGAAAAACAAGAAACAATTCTTGTTTTAGATGCGGAAAACCCGGACACCATATTGCAAATTGTCCAAAAGAGAAAGAATAACAAAGAAAGAAAAAGCACTTTCATAAAGCCTTAAAGGCCAAAGCCGAACCCACAACATGGGATGAACTTCTTGCTATATCAGATGATGAGAAAGACGAACAATGTCTAACGGGCATCAAAGAAGACAATGAGGTACGCTCTAACTCTTCTATTTCTTTTAGTAATGAATTGCATGATGATTATGATGAATTGCAAAATGATTTTTATGAGCTTCAAAATGAATTCCAAAGCTTGCTCTTTAAATACAAAAAATTGAAAAAGGAATTCAACACTATGAAAAATGAAAAGGATAGTTTACATGAATCACTTTCTTGTGCTCACATTACCACACTTGATAAGGTTAGAAACCTTGAAAAAGAAAATAGTACTCTTGTTAAGGATATTGATTACATGAAAAAGGATATGTTAAAGTTCAACTTGAGTACCGATAAAATGACCAAAATTCTTGATGTTCAACGTTGTGATCATGTGAAACTAGGACTTGGTTATAAGCCTAATGCTATGAATGATATGAAAAAGAACCAAGTACCTATGCATGTTAATCACTATGCTTCTAGAACTATTACGTGTTTATATTGTGGTAAAAGTGGTCACACGGCAAATACTTGTTGGGCTAGAAATAGTTCTAATTATTATTGGAGACCTAAAAGTCTCAATGCTAATCCAAAAGGACCCAAATACTTGAGGGTACCACAAGATAATTTCATGTTAGGTACTCGGCGCAATAAAAGTCAAAGAAAATTCAACTCGTCAAATAGACAACAAATATTCGCGCAATTTGATCAAAGGAGAAGACATTATCAACAAAGTCATTTTTCAAGAAGAAGGTACAATCAACAATGGGAAAGACATAACCATTGGCAATGGCGAAATTGGTAACTCTTATCCTCTTCTTGAATTATGTATTTTATAATTTTTGCACATGTTTATTCTTGTCTTGATTGTCTTAATTCCTTTTTAAAATGTTTCCTAAAAATGAGGTATCAACTATATACTCTGGGTTTTTCAAAATTAAAAAGGAGACCTTGAATAGATTTTCAATAAGCACATGTTTTATCAAACTTTAGTTGATTCCTACAAAAAGCATAGTATGTGCTACTTGTCCAACTTGTATGATGTTTTATATCAATATTGTCTATATTATCCGATATTACTATGCTCTTGCGCAAGATGTTTTGTCAAGATTTTGCAGGAAATATTTTGGTATTAACAAATGATTGTAGACTAATCCTTGGGTATCTACATCATGATTTGTCAAGTTTGAGAAAGGCATATTGGTTGACAAATAAGATCGAGGTATGTTTATTTTTTTGTATTACTTGTTGGTAAAATTTATTGTTTAGATTTTGATGAATGGCATGTAAAACTTAGACTAGAAAGTTGACACCCCATTTTCTTTGTAATTTGCATTGTAATAGATAGGGTTGTTCGAGCTGAGTCAAGTCAGCTATGCCTGGATATGCAAGAAGTCAACTGAAGGCTAAAATGAAGACTCCGCTGTGAAGCAACTGAGTATGGCAAGGAGGAGAAGTCAAGAACTCGACTGAAGGAGTAGCAGCTATGATACAACTGTGAGAAGTGTCAGTCAAGTCAACTCAAGACATCCAAGTCAAGTTGAAGTGACAGATGAGTCTTCCAATGATTAAGAGCTGACTCGAAGTCACCTGGGAAGTTAAGGAACTGCAGTCAAGTCAAGACAACTGAAAAGAGTCCGTTGCACTGAAGTCAAGAAAGTTACTTAAATAAGTAATACTTCCATCTTTGTAATATTCTAAAGTGCTCAGTCCCGAAGCGTGCAAAAGGAATAAACAATGGGAAGCATCGCACTGTGTCGCTCAAAAGTGAAGGTTCATTTAATACGAGGTAATGTCAATTTCAAGGACTGCAACAAGACAAGCCAACGACCACTAGTGTCTTTTGAAAATCAGCCTCTCTCTTCGACGGGTAGATTTTTGAAAAAGCACTATAAAAGGCAGAGGAATCAATTTGAGAAGAGGTGACCTTGCATACCTGAACCACGAACTTTCAAGTTAGTATTTGAGTTGTAACCTGCAAAAATATTCTCAAGTTATTCAAGCAAATCCTCAAGCCTAAACTTCAAAGGAAATCGATCCAACACCAAGCTGTGAAGGAAAGACAACCTCATACCGTTGAAGAGGAAACTTTTGAAGAATCAAAAGGGGTCTACATTCCAAGGAGGATTGTATAAAGGTTCAAGGTTGAACCAGTTTCAAGCTATTGGAGGGCTTCGTGATCAATTCCAAGAAGCTTGAGCAAATGAGCTGTAGTAGCAAGGCAACTGCCCTGTGAAGAAGCTGAGTCGGACGAGAAGCCGGGTTGTGTGACCAAGGCATCTCGGATCGAGTCCTAAATGATCAAGTCACTTTGTGTGATCAAGACTTGCATACGGATCGATAACCACTTTGTACTCGATCAATACTTAGAGGATTCCTCCAGGAGTTGGAGAAGAGAGGATTAGAAGAATTACCCCATCTTCGAACCTCTATAAAATTTATTGTGTCATTTATATTTCAGCATTTACTTACTGCATATTATTTAATATCTGCTGATAATTTGCTACCCATTTGATATTTAACAAAGTGCTAAAACCAAGTGTTAAAACAAACTTAAACCAAATTCAAGGGTGTTAAGTCTTCCACTGGAAATCTCATCACAGCCAAGTTAAGTATTAGACTAAACAGTTGAGTTATTCTATCAACAGCTAAGTCGAGTCTGTTGAGTGGCTAACTCTGCAGGTTAACTAACTTAGTTGTCCATCAAGGACATAGCTGTGAAATCAACTCTGAACTTATTTAAAAAGACTAAATCGAAAAGTTGGTAAGGTTTATTCAACCCCCCCTTCTAAACCTTACTTACACCCCTTGGGACCTACATTACTCAAATAGGCTCGATATTCTTCATGTATGCCCATGTGCTTGATTTAAAAGCAATCCCAAGATTTGGCATAATTTTTTTATATGGTTCTTCATAACCAAACCAACCATACTGAGATTCGATATTTTTTTGAGGGGTTGCATTTCAAAATGATAAATTGAGATGTGTTTTATTCCATCTCAAGATTAACTCGCGGATACTTTTACAAATCCGTTAACCGCCAAGTCTTTTACCTCAATTCGAGCTTGTTTAGGCATAATGTATATTGAATGAGGCCTATGTTTGCATTTTGTACGTTTTTAAAACTTAGAGGTGAAAATTCGGATTTTTGGCTTAAAAATTCGGACAAAACCAAAAATTGGCTCCAGGGACCGGATGACCAAGGGGTCGACCGGTCGACCCCCCCTTGACCGGTCCACCATAGCATTTTCAGAGATAAAAATAGTTTTTGTCCAATACTTAGCCATTTTTGCTCTACTTCTTCAAACTTGAACCCCTTTGCAAATTTCACACACAATTCACTCAAAATGTTGTAATTCTTGTAAATTCTATATTTTGGATATCATATTGCTCGTATATCATCATTGTTGCTCGACATCTCCGATCAATTGGTAAGTTTAATTCCCTTTTAATCTCAATTGGGTTGAACCCTTGAGAAAATGCTTATGTATGAATATTTTGATACATTATTGTATATTTGTGATGAGAATTTTGTATGATGATGGATTATTCTTGTAGAATTATGATTGGTGATGATTTTTTGGGCATGATTATATTTACAAAGTTTATATACATCTTCGATTTTATGCTACGCACGCCAAGTGCTCGATAAAATATTTCAATGCAAATTTCATCACTTACATGACTCTCTCAGTTTCAAAAGTCTTATAATTTTATAGAGATCATGTTTTGTCAATCAAATGAGCTTGTACAAATCATCCTATCAAAGTTTCCCTTAACTCTTGGATATTTAAGCTTCATGTTCAATAGCTCGATAAATCGGTACAATTGCGCACTTTGATATGAATATATGATGTTTTTATCGTGCTAACACTTTTTTTGATGATTCCAAAAGGGGAGAAACATGAAATAAGATCATTAGCTCAAAAAAGCTAGAAAAAGCTCGCAGAAAAAGCTATAAGCCGTGGCTATTAAAAGCCAAAAATTGTGGATGTAACTTAGTCCGATGGATGTATTATGGACTATTATACTTGTCTTATGATTCTGTTTGACAGGGGGAGCTTCTAAGCTCATGATATTCAAGTTTCAATTGTAAAAGCTGAGCTTTTAGCTTTTAATTATTGTTTCTACTTATTCTTGATTGTGCATGTTGATAGAGGAAGCCTTTATAAAATATTTTTGAAAATTTTTTGCTCATATCCTTGTGTTTATACTCTTGTTACTTGTTGCTTAAATCCTATAATTGATTTTTTCCCAGAAAAATGCGTTTCGTTTTAAAAATCGATCTCCTAAAATTGTTTTGGTTTGTAATCATCAAAAAGGGGGAGTTTTTTAGTTAAATATTTTTATCATGATTTTGATGATTTTGTTTAAATGTGTTTTTACACCAAAATAATGTCTCCAAGTGTTGTCTAAATACTCCTAATCGTATTAAATTAGTTTTTGGAGTATTTTCTTGAGGTTTATCTTTCGATTATTCAAATAATTTGTTTCGGGCGATATTAAAAGTGATTTTCATGTTTTAAAGTATTTTTAACATTTACTGAATACCATCAAGGTAAAACGGTGCCCGAAAAACGAAGTCAGAATTTTTTCACGGACCAAAAACTCCCTGGAATAGGTTGACCGGTCGACCCCTAGGTCAACCGATGCCTGAAAGTTAAAATTTCCAGTTTTCAGACAAATTCTCCAGGGATGGGTTGAACCCCGGGTCGACCGATCGACCCCCTCCCCCATTCGACCGGTCCACCACATGGGTTGACCCAAGGTTTTTGTTTCCCCTGCCTCTCTGTCTCGAAGTTTTCTCATTCTGTAAAATAGCAGGGACAGGTCGACCTCTTGGTCGACGTGTGTGGGACTCCAACTCAACGGACTTATTTTTGAATTTTTGTATTGATCGACCGGTCGACCACATGGGTTGACCAGTATAAAATCAGACGATTTTTGAGCTTTTGGGAGACAACTTTTCCTATTTTTGTGAAGTTGATTTGTAACAGCTATATTGATGATTTAACTTGTATTTCTTTTCAGATTTCACTCTCAAGAGGAGCCTATCAATGTTCAATACCTCTCCTATAAATAGAGAAAGATTTGGAGCAACAAATACAAGACAATACACTACAACACAACAAGAGACATATCAAGCAAATATTGTATTCTTCACTTTCAACATTCTTGTTGTAATAGCCTAAGTATTTCACTTTCACATCTTGAGATCTAGGCTTGATTCTTGATTACACTTGCACTTCAAAGTTGTATACTTCCTTATTGAGTTGTAATCTTGAATTTGTATTCATCATTCAAACACAAGATATCCTTGTGAGTGTTCTTGTGGTAAGAGCACACTTGGGTGATCTTAGGTGTTGAAGAGTGTGGTACTCTTCATAGGTGTAAGAAGATTGTGGTAGTCTTCTTGTGGAAGAGTTTGGTGCTCTTCGAGGTGTTGGAGAGTTTGGTGCTCTTCAAGTCGGAAGATTGTGGTAATCTTCATTGGTGCCGTTGTAAGAAGAGTGTGGTACTCTTTAAGGTGAAGTTGTTATAGTTTTGGTAACTATTAATAAAATTCTTTTTTTTTTGAAATCCATCCCGGAGATACTGGGGTGGTAGAGGATTAGGTCCTAGGTGGGTTGAACCTCTATATATCGTCGTGTGTTGTTTATTTTCCGCATTTATATTCTTGCTATCATCTTCACATTCAAAAAAGAGGGCTAAATTGAGAAAATGGGCATAATCTATTCACCCCCCCTCTAGATTATCGTAGCCACTTGGACTTACAGGTGTTACCCTTTGAACCTTCCATTGTGAAAATATATTTACTTTACTAGCTGATCAGTAGATGCAATGTCTTTGAATCGTTTCGTCTTTTGTGTAAATGATGATATACCTCACACAAGATTCTTTTTAACATACTTCAGTTCTCATTGTTATGTTCATTCAGGGCCCTAAAGATACGTCTGATTTTGCAAGAGGTTATAAGAATTGAACCTCACACAATTCTCTTCGAAGCGGCCCCACTTCTCTCTAACATATGTGATTTTTATTTAAGAGTAGCCCGCACTACTCAGCTCGGCTAACTGACACACAAGAATCATGAAAAGCAAATGCTTATCCTCTTCTTCCACGGGCTTCACTATTAAGGAATGGACGAGGAAAAATTCCCTCACAGTGATCCTAGAGTCTTTTTATAATTAGGTTGTCCCATTGAACCTAGATCTTATGATCTTCAGTCAACTAGGTTGGGTTTCCATTGTATCAACTCATTTTTATAGAGGCTTAAGTCCCATTTATCTTGATGATTTCACAACTAACTCTCGATTTAATGGTTAATGAATGTTCTAAACTATCATTTGACTTCACATAGTCAATAATGATAACACCAGTCGAGAGTAATTGTCTAATGGTATTGCTTCTAAGATGTATATGTCTAGACTTACCATTGTACATATTGTTCTGTGCCCTGCCAACCGCAGATTGAGTATCACAATGTATACAAATTACTAGCACAGGCTTTGGCCATCTTGGAACATCATCTGAGAAGTTTCAAAGCCATTCCACTTCTTCTCCACACTTGTCTAAAGCTATAAACTCAGAATCCATTGTGGATCTAGCTATAAATGTCTATTTAGAATATTTCCACGATATGGCTGCACCTCCGAAAGTGAATACAAATCCACTTGTAGACTTTGAGTCTTTAATAGCAGATATCCAATTTGCATCATTGTATCCTTCAATACTACCAGGATAGCTTGTATAGTGCAATCCAAAATCATGAGTGTATCTTAAGTACCTTGGTATTCTCACTATACCTTATCCAGTGGTCATGTCTTGTATTACTCATGTATCTACTCAATTTACACACTATATAAGCAATGTCTGGTCTTGTACAACTCATTAAGTACATCAGACTTCCTATGACTCGTGAGTATTCTATTTGAGACACAACCTTACCGTTATTATTCGACAGATGTTGACTCGTGTCTATAGGAGTTCTAGCTAATGATGTGTTATCCTTACTAAATTTCTCTAGAATCTTAGCCACATAATGTCTGATCAAGAGTTGGTCCATTTGAAGTTCTAGAGATCTTTATTCCTAGTCACGCCCGCTAAACCCATATATTTAATATCAAACCTCGAGTTCAACATATCTTTTAAGGATTTAATTATTTTATCATTGCTTCCAATGATAAGCATGTCATCTCATAAAGACACAAAATTACATAGACATTTCAATCTCTTTAATATAGACACATTTATCATATTCATTTATTTTAAATCCACATTCTTTAATGACATTATCAATATTTTCATGTCATTGTTTTGGTGCTTGTTTCAAACCATATAATGACTTGATGAGTTTACAAACCTTTTTGTCTTGCCCAAGTGCAGAGAATCCTCAGGTTGTTCCATGTAAATTTCATCTTCTAAATATCCATTTAGAAAATTAATATTTATGTCCATTTGATGTACTTCAAGATTTTGCAAAGCGGCAATTGTAAGTAGCAATCTAATGGAGGTTATTCTCGTAACTGGAGAATACATATCAAAGTAATCAACGCCTTCTTTTTGTCTGTAACCTTTAATTACAAGTCTATCCTTGTACGTATCTATTGTTCCATCCGCCTTCATTTTCTTCTTGAAAATCAATTTATAACCTAGTTTTTACTTCCTTCAGGAAGATCCACTACTTCCCAGATATGGTTTTACAAGATGGAATCAATTTCACTTTTATGGCCTCTTTCCATAATGGTTATTCAGAAGAATTTATAGCTTCTCTGTAACTTTGAGGTTCATTTTCCCACATGTAGGTTAGAAATTCTGGACAACAGATTTTTCTCTCCTAGCTTGTTCACTTTTTATGGACTCTTTCCAAAATCGTCCTTCAGAAGAATTTATAACTTTTTTATACTTTTGAGATTCACTTTCTAACATGTAGGTTAGAAAATCTGGATCAAAAGATTTTTCTATCCTAGCTCGTTTGTTGCATCTAAATTCCACCTCTTCTTCTTTGTTTCCTTGCTCTTGTTCTATTGAATCATGTATCCATTTAGAAGAGCTTGTTTCTTCATTTTATTTGCACGAAAATACATTTACAAAGAACGAGACATTTCTTGATTCAATTATCGTGTTCTTGTGTATATCTTCAATTTTAGATTCATGCACAAGAAACCTATAAGCACTATTGTTATGTGCATATCCAATAAATATGCAATCAACAGTTTTAGGACCTGCCTTTGCCTTCTTTGATGTAGGTATAACAACCATAGGAAGACACCCATACACTCATAAGTGTTTGTAGGATGACATTTTTCCATGCCATAACTCATAGGGACTCTTGTCTAATTTCTTACGGGGCACCTTATTTAAAAGGTAATTAGCTACTAAAAGAGCCTCCCCCACATATTTTGAGGCAAGCCAAAACTTAATAACATGTCATTCGTCATTTCTTAAGTGTACGGTTTTCCCGTTTTGCAATCCCATTCTGTTGAGGTGAGTAAGGTAGTGTTATTTCGTGTCTAATTCCGTGTTGGGCACATTATTCAGCAAACGGTGATTCAAATTCACTTCCACGATCACTTCTTAACACCTTACTTTTCATGTTAAGTTGATTTGTAACTTCATTTTTATAGAGAATAAATTTCTCTAGAGCTTCATCTTTAATTTTAAGAAGATATACATAACAATATTGTATCATCATCAATAAAAGTAATGAAGTACTTGTTACCACCACGTGTTTGTATCGATTTTAAATCACATACATCAGTGCGAATTAAATCAAGTGGTTCATTAATATTTCTTTTTGTAGGTCCCAAGGGGTGTGAGTTAAATCTAGAAGGGAGGGGGTTGAATAGACTTAACAAATTTTCTAATTTTAAACAAACCAGAGTTTCACAAAAAAGCAGCTAAGTCTCTTGAGAGATAGTTGGGTCAAACTTCAACATGAGAATTAACCACTCAACATACTCAGAGAGAGTTGTTGATAGAGTAGCTCAACTGAGTGAAATTAGTTTTTTTTATTAAATTTAGTTTTCTTGGTTTTTAAATGAGGAAGTCTTTATACCCTTTTTAAAGTTTTGTTATCAACAATTATTTTAAACTTTGTTATTATCAGTTGGATAGTAAATAAATTGCAGAAATTAAATGCAGAAAATAAATGACCTAAAGTATTTATAGTGGTTCGAGGATAGGGTAATTCCTCTACTCCACTCTTCTCCTAATACATGAGAAATTTACTAATGCAACGTTAACTTTGTTACAAAAGTAAAAAACAGTCAGAGCAAGCCTTGATCACATAGCTGGCTTCACTCTTGGGACTCAATTCTTCGAAAAGCAGTTGCCTTACTATTTCAACTCTTCAAATCGTTCGGACTTGATCACTTAGCCCTCCGTCAGATTTGAACCAAGTTCGAACTTGAACCTCACTGAACTTCCTTCACTTCTTGGAAGAACATACCCTTTTATTCTTGAAAACAAGTTTCCTCTTCAACTTCGAAGTATGACTTCTATCTTTCACAAGGTTGTGTTGGATAAAGTCACTTCGACATTAGGCCCGAGGATTTAGATTTTTGCTTGAGAGAGAGTATTGCAGATTTGCTTGAAAGCTTGTAATCTCAGTGTTGTGTCATGTCTCTCTCTGAAAAATCCTCAGCCCCTTATAGTGAGAGCTTGAAATTTGTCCGTTGAAGAGATAGACAAATTCAAACTTCACTTCTAGTTCATTGGCTTGTCTTGTTCTTGCAGCGATTGGCGTTAACACAATCTTTGCATTAACTACCTACAAGTGTCTGAAATGCACTAGAGTTCTAGACGTTCTATTGGTCCCTGCTACTTGGACTCTTTCAGCAAGACATCTTTTTAAGGTTGCAGGTCTGTCTCTTACCAAAATGGATAAGTTTTGACTTTTCATCACAAAAGACTTTTTCAGCTTTCTCTAAGTCCTTCAACTGCTTTACCCCATAAATTGAGTCTTCTCTTTCATTCTTGGATGACTTTGACGTAAGTCTTCTGAAAGACACATATGTTGTACTTGACTGAAGTTTTTCTTGGCTACTCAGTTGCGACTCAGCTTAATCTTCTATGCACTTCTTCAGCAAGTCTTCTGCGTCTCCAACTTAGCTGCTTGATAACTTAGCTAAAATTCTAGCTATTACAAAGTTGAAATATATACATAAAATGGGATGCCAACTTTCAAATTCTAAGTTTTCTAAGCATTATCAAAATCTATACAATAAATTTCCTAACACTTTCAATATTTTTAAATGATGTCCTTGTTAATTTTGCCTGATCATAAGTCTCACACTTGTGCTTGGAATCAAATGAAAAGTTGTTATATAATTCAAGTTAATTAATCTACATAGAGTATCATAATTAGCGTGTCCTGGTCTACCATGCCATAAATTGGAAGACTCAAGCCAGTAAACAGAAAAATTATTCCTTTCTTTGATTTTTTGTTTAACAACCATTACATTGAGCTTAAATAGCCCATCAGATGCATAACCCTTGCCTACAAACATTCCATTTTTCATCAAAGTAAGAACCTCTGACTCAAAAACAATGCGAAAACCATGTTTACCTAAAAGAGAACTAGACACCAAATTCATATGAATATATGGTACAAACAACACATTACTAAGAGTCAGTTCCTTCTGGACGTCATCTTCAGAACCACTTTTCATTTTCCTTTGACCTCAGAAGTAGTTGAATTTCCATGTACATCTTTTCACCGTCTTCAGCTGGCTCAAAGGAACTAAACATTTATTTAATGGAACACACGTGCCTAGTAGCACTAGAGTCAATCCACCATTATTTTGGGTTTGAACTCACCAAGTTCACATCAGAGATCACCGCAGCCAGGTTCATATCTGAAACCTCTTAAGAAATTTCCTCAACCATGTTAGCCTCTCGGTTCCTCTTTGGCTTCTTACAGTCTGAAGCCTTGTGACCCTTGTCGCCACAATTAAAATATTTTTCTTCGAATTTCTTCTTGGAAATGCCTCATTTCAGACCCAAATTATTGAACCCTTTACCAGTTTGCCCGTATTTTTTTCCCTTGGAGATTTTGCCATGCTCCATAACATTAGCTTTAGCAGCCACATGATTGAACAACTTTTTTTCAGAACCTTTATTATATTCCTCAATGTGAAGCCTAACAATAAGTTCTTCAACGTTCATCTCCTTTCTTTTATGCTTCAGATAGTTCTTGAAATATTTCCAAGCTGGTCGTAATTTTGTAAATATTGCGGCTACTTGGAAAGTTTCACTCAAAATCATCCACTCGGACATGAATTTTTTGTAGTTGACTTATCATAGACTTGAAATCAATTATTTTAAAATTTAGGAAATGGCGAACAATAAACTTTTTAGCCCCTGCTTCCTCATACTTATATTTGTGGTCAAGAGACTCCCACAATTCTTTAGCCGTTCTTTTAGAACTATACACATTGTATAGCGGATCCGGTAATCCATTCATGACATAATTCTTGCAAAGGAAATCAGCATGATTCCAAGCATCCACCGCATGAGCGACTGTATATGTCTCATCCTCACTAAATTTGGGAGGATCTTTAGTCAAGAACCTTTCTAGGTTCAACGTAGTCAAGTAAAACAACATTTTTTGTTGCCAACGTTTGAAATCCAAGCCACTGAATTTCTCTAAATTTAATAACATTGTCTAACCAATTTGATGGATTGAGTGATTGACCAACTTGTATTGAACAAATATTTTTTGAGTATTTTTTAATAGGACTAACAAAAATTAATACCCGCGCATATTTGGAGTGGTGGAATCGCATTGAACTTATTATTAATCTTGAACATATTTTAATACATTTGTTCTTATTAGTTTTGTACCGATTAATCGAAATGCTAAACTTTGATTTATATTTCAAAAATGGCTTTTGATTTGAACTCTGGAGTTCCGACTAATACTAATAAGATCATTGTGACACCTAATCTAGTTGTAGCTAATCTAATGGCTAACCTGGTTGTGCCTCGGATGGTGGCAAACCCCACTATTGATATGCCGGTGAATCATACTTTGTCAAATATAATAGGTAATCAACAATAAACATTCCCAGGTTTGCTTACAGAATATGTACTACTCACAAAATTATATAGAATCCAATTTTATGCCCATTTAAATTCCATTCATTCTTTTCCAACTAACTGATAAATTCTTTTATCAATTTTATATATGGAAGAAGCAAGTACATCCAAGACATTCCAAACCAGTAATCTAAATATGTGTCCCTTTACATACCATTTATTCAAAATGGCCACACTCATAATTCATCATTGCATTATATATGTGTGCAAAATTATGAAAGCCTCACAGTCAAAAAGAAACTACGTACATGTTATCATACTGAGTACTAGTTAACAGATAAAGTTTGTTGCAGACAATATACCAAAACTCTATTATCCAAATTACATGTTCAATACAAAGTTGCATATTGTATGTTCTTATAAATTGTACTAGACTTTAGTCAGAATATGTTTTAAGTTTGTTATTCAAATATTAGCAATTTTATTTGCAATTATAAACAAAAACTGGAAAAACATAATTGAGCAATAACAAAAGGACAATAGAAATTACAAATTACAGAACAACAATGTAAATTTGTAATAAACTAAATCACATAAGCACAATATAAAATTGGTCTGAATCGTGTGTTCAACACACTATCCTTAAATAGATTTGTCCCTTATTCTGGACGTCTATTTCCCTGGATAAGACGTGAAAACCAAATTACCTCAATTCCGACGAGCTGAAGGTTATGCTTGAGATCACCACCAAAATGCAAGTGAAAACCAAAGAAAGCAAGAACATTATGCAAAGAATATTTGATGCAAGTGTTGAGTGTTGTTGTAGTGTGGATTATGAAAAACTTGGACCACGTTTTATAGACTTCAAGATCATCTCATATTAAATCCCCACTACCCCATTACTTGGAGCATTCACTCCTCCATGACTAGGGAGTTTCAAGTACTTTCGCTATCCCACTACTCCATGAGTTGGGAGTTTTAGGTGTTATAAAATTAAACACCATTGAAGTTAAATATTTTCTTCATTATTGAAGAAATAGGTCCAAGAAATTATGCCAAATATCACAATTTTCATTCAATTTTCCAACATTAGCAATTTAAATAAAAAATAAATAAAATTGGATAAGTTTAACGGCTTGAATTTTAGTCGGTGGCAGCAGAAAATATTTTTCGACTTGACCAACTTGAACTTGGCAAAGTTCTTGACTGAAGATCCTCCACAGCTTAGTGAGATGGATGAGATTGATGCATAATCGCTTAATGCTTTGGATGTTTGGACACATGTTGATTTCTTGTGTAGAAGTTATGTCATGAATGGTCTTGCAGATTCACTGTACAATGTGTATAGCTCGAAGAAAACTGCTAAAGAATTATGGCAGTCTTTGGACCATAAGTATAGACCGAGGATGCAAGTGCGAAAAAATTATTATTGGCCGTTTCTTGGATTATAAAATGGTGGACTAAAAATTGTCATCAGTCAGGTGTAAGAAATTCAAGTTATAATATATGATATTCATACCGAGTGAATGGTTCTAAGTGAAACTTTCCAAGTGGCTGGAACCATTGAAAAATTGCCACTAGCTATGAAAGACTTTAATAACTATTTTAAACATAAGCGAAAAGAAATGAATGTCGAAGAACTTGTTGTTAGACTTCGTATTGAAGAAGACAACAAAAAATATGAAAAGAAGTCGTTTAATCCTCAAATGGCAAAAGCTAATGTTGTTGAATATGTGCAAAGTTCCAAAAGCAAGAAAAGTGTGGGCCTACGGGAAAAGGGGTTAAGTTGGTACCCAAAAGGCATTTCCAAAAGGAAATTTGAAGGAAATTGCTATAATTGTGGCGGCAAGGGTCACGAGGCCTAATACTGCAAGAAGCCAAAAAGGAACAGAGAGGCTAACATGGTTGAAAACCTT